>JXSR01S000794.1:53815-74187 GCA_000969725.1 Ophiothrix spiculata | reverse complement strand
ATAAAAAATACGCAGACGCATGGATGCATCGTTGTTGATTAGCGATGAACAACTCTGTAGCATGTTTGAATTACTTTGTTTTGACACTTTCTCCTGGTAGTCAACTAGTCTTGAATCTTTTACAAACTTACAGGTGGCCTCAGAGTGTTCCATGGCAATTACACCAATGCGCAGATAGATAGAATTGCTCAGATTAACGGAGCATTTAATCACACAATAAGTTCTCTCTTCCAAGTACGCCAGCACCATCCTACACAGAACAGAAAGATAGCAAAATGCACAGCGACTACCTTGACAGGATGAAACAATTTAGCGAGGTCTACGGGAAGGCATGTCGCTGTGGAACAGATAAAGGGACAGACTTGAAATGCATCTACGCATTTGAGCACATCGATGACCATGCGAAACTGCACGACATCGGAGCCAGGCTTTAATTACGTGCTTAGCAAGAAATTGCACATGGAGAGAATGGTGTTGCACTTAATTTCCTCCACAATAAGACTGGTTACAGATGACTCCACATATTCATCGTGGCAAAGAAGTATACGTTGTAACTCAATACGTTGTGTGTTACCCATTTTTTGTGCAGCAATACTCAGTCAAATCCCCTGTCAAGTATTAATAATTGATGAAAAAAGTGGAGTGGGCTTCTCAGCCAAATGTAATGTCTCACGTCTCACCATGGGCCATCTTTCAGCATACTTGGACCCTCGGTTACGAACATGAGACTTTGTATTGCAATCACAAAAATGTATATTTTTGTCCATACTCTGCAATGATGAGGTTAACATAAATTCAGAGTTACATAACATAACATAACATTTTATCCTTGTTTCATGCTGATGAATTGTTTATATCGCCTGAGCCAAAATTATATTTGTAGAAGCATCTTCTAGATATCAATGTGACCCATATTTTTTTAGAATTAAAGAATTCACTAGACAGGAAAATGAAAGAGCGTGCCCACACTGGAACCGGTACAATGCTGAAGCAAGCACAGCCTATTATAACCATGTAACAAAAGATATATTGTGGAATAAAAATGTTCTGGGAGCAGCAAAGCTCACACAACTTTTAAATACTCTGGTATACATGATAGGTTTAAGTTTTGCTTTATGTGTTGGGAGGCAGGAGCTTGAAATCAGAGATGGAATCACTCAAGCTGCATACATATGCAGATAGATGATGGTTCCTCAGGTACACCGAGGACATATCTAAAACAACCAGGGAGGATAAAAGTATCGTACAGTAAAAGGCAAAGGCAGTTGAGATGTCTATGAGAACAAGAAAGATAGGTGCATTAAAAGTATAGAATTTGAGTGGCAATCCCATCCAGACTTCATATAAACCACCAATGGCATCATTAGCTATAAAGCTCAAATTGGGGGTATTAGGGTTCTCTCCATTCCCACCAAAATGAGCTCTTGGCACCAAGGTTTGGTTGCGCGTAGAGACAAACAGTGCAAATATTAATTTACTGCCTCCATGGACGATCTTGTCTATAGAGACGGAAACAACTTTCAAAAACCTTGTTAAAAAATAAATCTGCCAGAAGAGAAAAAATATATCTTGATCAAAGTCAGACTGGGGAAGGACCTCAGTGGTACCTTCTGTACTATTCAGGATGTCGAAAGCACAAAGTGTGAGGATGTTTTGCCATTTGGCACCTATTTCGAAATGACCCTGGAGTATGAAGCTATGGAACCTGTGCAAGGTAAATTTAAAAACTGTGCAGTGGTTCATGTTTTACCCTGCCGATGACTTCGGAAGGGTTTTGTTTTTGACGAGTTTTTCTTCCTTCTTCTGGCAACACTTTGATATGTCAAATGTAGATTCCGGAAATGTAGATGCTACCGAAAAAGTGCCGGTACGCACTAAGAAACCTAAAAAATCTGCAAAATGGTTGGGTATTTAAAATTATAAACTAATTGATTGAGAAATGTGAGAAGTGAAAGTACAAGTATAATGGTACACTAAACCGCTGTTGGTTTTAAAAAATTGTGTGAATGTACCTAGTTCAAGTTGTTTGAACTTTTTGACAGTAAGAATGTTTTTTTTAATCCTTGAAATATGACTGAGGAACTTTTAATTAAAAGTAAGGTATTGTAAATATGTTGCTTATAGTTATCCTCCCTTTAATTTGGAAGGAATACATAGATTTTAATGTACATGTACCTGACTACCTAGTAGTTCAGAGAGTACCTGAGGGTACAAAACAAATTTTTATTTTCACTGAAAAATCACAGTGAATTTTTGGAGAGCTACCCTTTTTAATGGGATTTAACAAATAAATAAATAAAATGCCAAAATTATTAATTCAAATTTACAATCCAAATGGGTGTTGATCCTCTTTTATTTTTGGAGCTATTTCAAACTTAGCTCGTATCCAAGAAATTTGGAATTGATGGTTTTATAACCAAATTTAAAGTTCAATTCCTTTCCCTTTCTTTTGTGGGAAAATGGGTGGAACGAATTTATGGAGATTGGGTCTTATTTTCTTTAAGAATACTTTCATCTCCTTGATGAGGTTGACTAAAAATAGTCCCTCTTTTCTTTTTCTTTATATACAGGATGGTGCGAAAACACCTTCGTAAAGATATTCCAGAATACTTGCAAGACTTGCAAGACCTTCATTACCACTGACTATACGGCACTTATGCTACATCGTCGCAGGGTGCATAAGACGCGCAAGATGCATTTTTGTCCGTATGAGACATGCTATTTCAAAAATGCGCAAAGAACAAGAGTGGACGAACATGTACGGGGTTACCACGCCGAAAAATCCTTCCAAGAAGAGGATCTCCAGCAAATTGCTGACATCGCTGCAGAGGTTTTTCCGCAAGACCTGTCAACTACAGAGCCACCTGCTGGCAACTATGACTGTTCTACGGAGGCCAATTACACAAGCGCCTCTGCACCTCTGCAAACTGAACCGCAACCAGTTTCAAGTTCAACCGCTCAACCAGCTCCAGCTATGCCGCTGCCGGTACCCATCACCCTACGTGAAATGCCCAAGGCCACAACACCAGCCGGGAAAATTATCGCTGACATCCGTGAAAAGGCGGCCATTGATCCCAACATACAGAGGTTGTGGGATCATTCGTCGGTGATGGTCGCCGGTATAACTTATCGTAAACGTACCGAAACGGTGTGGATGGGAGACCGTTGTTACAGAGCAGTAATTGAAGAAATGGTTAAGCCGGAGAAGACAAGAAAAAGGAGGTCCCACAGCAGGAAGGACATGCAACAAAGGAGGTGAAATCTCATTGGTCTAAATAACAATGACAATGTTAAAGGCCTTACATCCTTCTCAACAATGAATAGACTTTGAAACTAATTAGGTGTGAATCATAAGTTACCTTTGGCAATTGATTTGGCCTTCCATATACAATTCAATATCAAAATTAAAGCTGTTAACACCCTTATGGCAGACCCAGGGGAAGGGGTGTATTTTATTTGCTCTGATAATGTAGGTTATACCATAGGGGCATAACCATTATTCACTTTATTCTGAGGTATTGATTATTTGTGATGCAGTGGAAATTTTTGAAAACCTCTGCATTGCAGTCCTATGCAAGACATCCAAGGTGATGGATGTGTGTTTTGAGTGAGTCCAAGAAAGTGGCTCAAATTTATGAATTTTATGGTGATGATTTAGGCATAGTTTTATGAACAACCAGGACATCAACTTTTCCATCTTGTGATATAATTGATTGTCGACATGAAAACTTAAAAGAAGTTTTCGTTATTTCGCCGCTTGCTGATTAAAGCCAGTGTGTTTTGTGCAGCAAAAATTTTTCTAATGGAAAGTGGTTTCTTTGTCCTGTGCCAACTGAGTTTCCACCATTGTGACAAACTTACTAGAAGTGAACTTACATCTATATGGCTAACGGCTCATAATTATCAGCTCGCAGTTAAATGGCTTATGGTTAACGGCCAGTGGTTAACATCTTTGGTTACTGATAACAACTTATGTGCAACGACTTACAATGTACAGTGTACCGTGAATTTCACAGTCCTGTGTTTGAATACAATGAATTACGCCAAAACGTCCATTTTTAAAGTTATGCTAATCAGATTCTTTCTGAAGAAAGTCTTCTGTTACACTCCGGAGAATGACTGTCCAAGATCAAGACAAAACCTGTATCCTTATGTGAGCTCACATTATATTGACACAAGTGTATGCATACCATTAAATCAATTTCAAAGATCTTTGAAAATAGAATTCCAACAAGATTTTATTCAAATTATCAAGATATGAAATATCACTCGGAATTTTTTTTTGTATATATATTTGAACTGAGATGTCGACTTAAACTTATTCTCAGATCATAATATGATTTGTAGCGTTTATATTTTATTATGTATGATTTCTTTCTCTACCAGCACTATTGTCTGAGTAAAAATCTCTTACTTATGACACCATGGAATGGGTAAAAGGACCTCAGTTGGCATCAGAGCATGCCATGTCAACTATACAAATACACATTACCCAAACTAATGGATCATTCAACCATGCCATAAGTGCTCTTCAAAGTACTTCAGCACCATATCATCTGTCGAAGCGAACACGTCCCAACCACCTTCGTTGTTAAAAATGCGCTTCAGTAAACGCCACATATTTTAAGTCATTTTGCTGCGCAAACTCAGTATCTTTGTTGAATCTTGCTACAACTTTTAAACTTGCTTCCTCTGCCGCAGCAGCATATCCTACTCTGTCTTGTTTATTGTGTTGACTCGCTGACTGTGCACATCAGGCTTTAACTCTGAATATGATGTGCCTGATGGGGCTGAGCATGCCTTTTCAATCTTTTCAATAATTTTGGATCGTTTATTCATAGTCCTCTTAGCAGCATCGCCACTTCCTATTTGGGAAGGTGGAAATATAATTTGGCCTTACCAGAAGTTACGCAATTTGTAAGAGTAAAAAATGTCTACATTTTTAGAGCAAGTCATTAAACAAACAGCCAATGAACTTCAGAAGGCCAACCAGCTTGTGTGCATGAAAAATTTGGAGGACCATGTACTGTGGTTACATATTTCTGCAGATAAAGGTGGTAAATCAACCAAATTAATTCTGCAAGTCATCAATAAAATATCAATCAAATGAACAAACATTCAATTGATATTGCAAATCTATTGGCATATTTTGAAGGCAAAGATAACAGGTGAAACATGGAGGAAATATTTGGTCCCATCTTACAGGAACTCCAGAAGTACGGAGATAAAATTGAAGAACTAAAACTCCAACACCCTAAAGTACCAGAACATGGCTTGAGAGTTCAACATGCTAAACTGAAAAAAAATATTTAAACCTTTGCAGACATATAAAATCGTGTGTAGTCTCTTCATTACATTCTTGCCCCTCTATTCATGCAATATATATAATAGAACAACGTGTAGTCAAGTATTACGAATTAAATGATAAATATTGAATTCTTTTAATGATCCCTAATTCATTGTTAATAATTATATAAACGATTATTATATTTTAATATAGCAGATTAAAACAAATATTCATAGGCCTATGTTACTTTCACTCTCTGAGTTGTTTCGTTGCACAATTTTCTTCTCATACTGTTCACAAAAATTATGCGTAAACAGTTGGATGTAATTACCTTTATTGCAGTGGACACTTGCAAGAAGACATGGGTCAACCTACGGGCTGGATATTGCAAGGCTGTGATTTCAAACAAGGGCAAATCTGGTAGCGCGACATCCACCAAAATTTTTTTGAAATTTACACAAATAATGTCATTTATGAGGCCTATGTTTCCACACGATCGGGGTAGGTATTTCAATTTGCAATTGTTGTTTTGGTGCTTCATTTGAACCCAAAATATATATTTGTAATTAGAATCAGGTTGATCCAAAATCCTTGCAAAAGTATACCCCATACAGAGCTCAAAATTTGCAGAAATACTCTTTAAACCATAAGCCAGGGATTGGTCTTGGTTTTGAATTCACAAAGTCTTTGCTTTTTTCAGCAGGTCAGAAAATCTATGTGGTTTGATTCAAAATCAGTTTTTGGCTTGTCCTAATCCCCCTTAACCTGAAGTGTTTTTAAAACCAAGACCAAGTCCTAGATCTTTTCGAAAGCTTTAATTTGATACCTTAACCAACTTCATACGATATTCAATTGTTGAGCTACATTTGTTTTTGAAAATTGAGCAATTGCCGCTAATTAAATATGCATATTAGCTAATCAATTTGCGTAATTTGTTTTTTCTTTATTTAAGTTAAGACATACTTGCAACATACATCAAATATGGATTTACTGTGAAAATTACTATAAAAAAAATCTCAATCCCTCCCATAACACATTAATATCATAGACCAATACAGTAGGCCTATTACCTTTCAATAGTTTGGACGCACTGGTGTACATTCTCTCAATTTGGTGTAAATGCTCAAATTGACAACACTATTCAGCACGTATTGATGCCCTGCAACATCTGGACACTAGCAAAATATATCACTCTCCGGTTCATACTTTTTATTCAATGGCAAATATATTTTGATGTGACAAATATACATTCGGTACCGAATGTGTCAGAGTATAAATCCACTTTTAGAATAATAGGTGCAACAATTCTTAATAGGAATAATTATGCCGCCTAACAGATCAAATCGGTCACAGTTCAGTGAGTAGTTTATCAATCTGTGAGAGAGTCTCAGAAGGCGAAAAATACGGCCTCATGAAATACTTCGGCCAAATGTAATACGAGTCCACTCACCAGTGATATCTTGTCGTATTGCATTAACATACAATGGATAACTAAAAATATGCCTTTCTTTTCCATAAATGACATAAATTGTCTTTAAAAATTGTGTTGAGTTTATTTACAATGAAACAGTTGCCAATAACAGCTGTTAATTTATCATGGAAAATAATTGATATGGAAAGCTTTTGATTTACACAATAAAACATTTTCATCAACAAATGGACTACTTAATCAAAGAAAATTTACCATGTTTGAGAGCAAACTTCACAAACTTTTCATGCAAGCCAGATGCAGTGTTTTTGCGCCCCCCACCCGAAAAAATTCAGAAGCTTATTGGCACAATTATTTCTCTCAAGTACCCCCTTTTTTATTGATCATTTTGACATAAAATGTACAAATTTGTGTGCGCTTCAAACATATTTCACTGTTAAATATATTTCTTTTAGCCCAAAATAGGTGGGTTTTTTCAGTCAAAATAAACAAATTTGTCAAAAAAGTTTTGGCGTGTTTGCCCCCAGAAATCTGTTTCCCCCCATATTCCCCAGAAATGCAATGCTGGTGCCGCCGCTGGTGTTTATGGACATTATCAACACCTTCTCCAACAGAAATGTAAGACAAGCTACAGTCCCAAACCATCAGTTGATAAAATTCTAAGAGGGAAGATTAAAATACTCCAACAGAAAGTAAGATGGCAAAAACACAAGATAAAATCTTTAAGCCATACTCTGGATAAACTCAAAGAACAAGAGATGTTATCAAAACATACACATGAACTGTTTGTTTGGTTTAACATTATAATTAATTCAAAATGAATTTTAAAAAACACTACGCTCCAAATGAAGTTAAACAGTTTGTATTAACACTAAGCTATTACAGTCAACCTGCTTATATGCAAAGCATCTTCACACTGCATCACCCCTTTTCGATAAGGCAGTGGACATCCTCGGCCAACTGCAATCCTGGATTCCCAAAAGAGGTAATCAAACACTAAGGCGAGCAGGCAATCATGGACCAATATAACGCAGACTGTTGTTTGAGATTTGATAGTATGGAGCTAAAAAAGTGCTGATAAAACATTTGAAGACAATGTCAACCTTGATGGTGGATTATCTACGGAACACCTAGAGACCCTAGCATCTGAGGCACTTGTTCTAATGGTAGCAAGCCTTTACAGTGCTTGGAAGTAAGCCTACTTTGTTGTTGACAAGATCAGTGCAGAAATACTAGCAGGGCTTGTGCGTTACTGTCTTTAACATTCAGCTGAAGCGGGCATACTGTTCCTGCGACAGCAGCCTCGCGATGGCAGCCCCGCGGACGGTACCCTTTCTTTCATTGAAAATAGAGGATAGGAAGCGACTTGTTATACGCATGGGTGCATTTCACACCAAAATGATATTTATGGGTTTGCAATGCTACCCGCTTTAAGGATGCAGGACTTGCATACATCATGGTGGAGTCCGGAATTGTTTGAAGTGGTGCTGTTGGAGGAGTTATGAATGGCCACCTTGCCACCATTATAACCGGACAGTGCTGTGTCACAAGTTAACATTTGAGGCGCTTTTCAAAGGATGCAATGGGATGCTTTTGTTGAGGATCTCTCTCAGCAAGAACATGACGAGATGAACACTGTTATCCAAACTCTGCAGACAACATATGTGTCCCGTCATATCCAAAGGTACCTTAATACCGGCATAGTAAATTACGAGATACAGGCCATTGAAGCTGAGCATAGTTAAAAATCACGTCCAAGGTCGAATTTCTAATTTCATCAGAAACGTTACCATTGAAGTGTGTTCAATCATATTAATCAGGTTCCAACATCCAAAACATAAGACAAATGTTTTAAAAACCGAGATAAAAATCTTTCTCCATTCACGTTTAACCAGTACAGAAACTTTAAACTTGATTTTCTCAAAACTATAGTTTTCTGAATCATACCTTTTACCAATTTGGATGTAACTTTGTAATCGAATATCCAATAACCAAAAGCAAGGTGTCATTTTAAAGCCTAAAATATAATCTTTCAGATGAGACCAAAAAATCAATTTTAATTTTGCCGACCTTAATGTACCTTTCGATATGACGGGTCACATATACAGACAACGTGATCCACTGAATTTCATCGAAAAGAATATTGTTAAAGAAATGATGATAGATTCTGAAGAATCAAAGAATATGAATTTCACATGCAGATACAATGAACTTGTTGAGTTACTGAAAAAGAGAAATAATATTGCGGCATCAAATCTAAATATTAAGCAAGCCACCAGTGCAATGATTTCTGCTTTTGTTAAATCATATTTTGACCATCAGGCATTGAGGAAGTAGTGGGCAGTATAGCTGATTTTTGAATCGGTATATCATTGTTTTTCATTATACACTATGGAAATACTTGTCAAGAAATGATCTTTTACATTTTTAAAGTTTTAGGATCATACATGTATGTTAACATGGTATAACACATTTTTACTTTACGACTCATTACATCACTTACTTGAGAAGTACAACCAGTTTATAGTGACAATCCAACAAGAATCCCAACAAGTTCTAGACATCTTACATAGAAATGATGCAATAGCTCCTTCACTTCATCAAAGCAGCAAGACAAGGGGACTGGAGCCTTCATCTGACTGTATCAGGTATATGCTGCCTTGGTTGTTTGCATACAACAGAACAAAGTATGCTAGGTATCTGCCAGCTTACTACATTGAGATGATGGAACTACCAGATACTCATCCTTCAGTGTACCAAGCATTTGGAAAAGGTGAATTTGTTAAAGACAGGATAACCATGTTTTTTCACTCCCTGTGACCAAGCCATTGAAACAACATTCAACAGAGACATCAAGACCAAAGGTGTTACTGGTTTTACTCTCAGCAAAAGCGCTGAAAGATATGGCAGGCAAAAAGTGAGAAGAAAGATCTATCTGAGTTAAAGACCAATCGAGATGAGCTTGACATCCAGAACATAATTTCAACAGTATCTTGTATACAGAATCCCTTTGCCTCTGACGAAGAAGCATTTGTTCATTTAGCCTTTGGAGCAGTTGCGCCACCCAAGATCCTCAAAGTACAGAAGATTTAAAAAAATAGATAAAATGTTGAAAATGTAACAAATGATGAGAGAAAGGTTCTTGATTTAGCACAAGGACAGTACATATGTTTTGAAAAAAGTGATATCCATGCAGAGGATGTGTACCAAAGTTTAACTTCCCCAGACCCTCATGATGAAATTACCAAGCTTAAGCATAGATGTGTATAAGCAACAATCAAAATCGGTCCCTAAACGCAACAAGCTACCTGAATTCATTTTGGACACCTGGGATACTTACTGGACAAACGACCAATTAGTGCAGACATCTCAAATAAAGCACAAAATATGATTTTTATGAATAAATCAATTGAATATGATCAGGCTTTGTCTGAGGAAGAATTTGACAAGTTGGTTCAAGAAAGCAGGATAAAAGAATGTACAAAGTGACAAGTTTAAACAACGTCAAAGTTGCATATTTGAAGAACTTGGCAAACATCAACAGGAACTACAGCACGATTCAGAGGATGGTAGGCATCGAGTCATAAAAAGGAAAAAGGACATAACCAATTTAATTGCTGGTCTCTGTTGCATCCAAAATGAGTGAATGTAATAGTGATAGAGAAAGATTGCGAGCATGTTAAAACCAAATACAATTTTGATGTTACAATAGGAAGCTTCAATGGGGCACATAATTGTGATCTAGTAGTCTCCTACTATCATATACAATACTTGGGGTGAAAACAACAATGCAGGGATGACAGACTCCCTGTCAGCTCATAAAATCCTCAACAAAATGGGAAAATAAAAAAAAAGGAAATCTACATAATATTTGGTAAACATGTTCTAAAAATCACTATTGAAGGCAACAAGAAATCAGCCAATTTTCTGGATGTAACAATGAACCTTAGAAATGAAAACCATTTGCTAAGCCGTACAACAATCTCAAACAATATAAGAACATTACTACTTATGAAAACAATCCATTCCTTCGTACTGCAATCTTAGTGCGCATTTCTGTGGTGTACCCCTTTCTGTTCATGACCAAGAAATTGTAAACTAAGTCTTAATACCGAAATAGTCGTACATATAACCAAAGAAAAAAGTAGGAGTAGATAGTTAATTGTTTCACAGGATATAGGCGATTAGAGATTAAGAAGCCATCATCCCCTCTTCCTAGATACATTGCCATTAATGACTTTCGTGCAAAGATTTATCATGATGGGCAGCCACAAACCAAAGATGTGGTTTTCCCAAATTGTAAAGAGAGAGGCCAAAGGACACAAGGACCGAAGGACACACATATGAGTCATGTCCAAATAAACCAAAACCCAACTGAACAAAAGACAATCAAACAGTAACAGACAGTGTTACTTAACATACTCATCAAGCAACTCCTGCCACCAAAGTTAATTTTAAGAGCTGGAAATTACAAGAAATCCACATAACCCTAAAGCTCCCAAAGGTTACAAAAAGCTACAAGAGCAAATCACCAAAATCGCTTTAAGTCCGAATACGTCATAGACCGGGGTCCCATATGGGCACGAAATCGCTGCCTAGGCAGCGCCCCTTGGGTGGCTTAGTATAGGTGGACACGGGATTGGGAAGCGAGAGGTCCCTGGTTCGAGCCCTGGTGGAAACCACCAATTTTTGACACCCTTATTTCTGAGGAGATAGGCTGAGAACGAAAAATGGTAGGTAGGAAGTTAGGGTTAATCAAGCTCAAACAAAAGTGACAGGACAATCACTATTTTCGTTAACAATTTTGGCCAAAAAACGGCTGATTTTACAAGATTTTGGCAAAACTAAAAAAAATCTTCATTTCAAGATATGTTGGAAAGTTTGGTGTTTTTGCTTTGAGGGATGTTATTTACAACAGACATAGGACATAGGGCGATTGCTATCATTGTGCACATATCTGAAATTGTGTGAGATTGTTGTCTGGCTTTATGGTGTTCATTTCTAAGGTTCATAGTTACATCTAAATGGACACGGCTTCCACTTTGTAAGAAATATCAAAATAAAAGATGAAGATGAGCAGGAAATGGATAAAACTTTATGGCGCCAGCATGCAATCATTTCCTTTCAACTCGGAGAGTTCATCAAATGCAACAATGTTTCAATCAAGTTAAGTCCTTTCAAACAAGCAATAGAACATTGGAACCACCTCAAGTTTGTGTAGTGAGGTAAGGAAGATGATACAAATCTTGAGCAGGATTCAAATTGAAAAATTGACTGGCTTTATTTCTGACCTACGTTGACGATTACTTGTGACCTTTGCTCTGGAAATGACAATTAGTATGGAAGAAAACTTCATAACAAACTGTCATAACAAAGTGCGTCTATGCAGGGGCGTCTGAAGGAACATAAAACAGGATTGTGAGAGCCAGGTGATAAAAAAAGCTGTAAATTGCTTGTGATTTTAGGCCCCTATATTCAGCCCTAGGAATTCGACAACCATGCAATGTTGCTTGCTTGACAACGTTGATTGTTGCAATCTTTCGTGATTGTTGTAGCAGGAGTTCTGATTTGTGGTTGTTCCCCTGAGGCATTGTTTTTGACAGATTTGTGTGATATTGTAGACATTGTTTACTGGATAGCAGAGTTCCAGTGCATTTATTTTATCTTTTTATTTGAAATAGTCATTAATACAACTTTTTTAAAAAATAGGCATTACACGTGGACTTTACTGCTCTACAGTTCCATAGATCATCAAGCTTTACAGGTGAGTTTGATTCTGCATAGTCTCAGAAAACAAGGCCATATTCTATGAAGCCTTATTAGTATCATTTCGTGTTTTTTTAAATAAAGCGTGTGTTGTATTTTGTAAACTTGAATTACGAGTTTCGAGTTTAAAAACTCGAAATTCTACTTCTTAAACTCAAAAATCGACTTTTAAAAACTTGAAACGCAAATTTTGAATTGTCAGAACACAAAATTCGACTTTTGAAACTCGCAATTCGACTTCTAAAACTCGAAGTTCGACTTTAAAAACCCGAAATTCGACATTTCAAACTCGAAATCGCCTAATAAAACTCAAATTTGACTTTTAACCACTTGTAACACGAAATTCGACTTTCAAAACCCGAATTTCGCCTTTTGAAACTCGGCATTCCAATTTTCAACGCGAAATTCGACTTTTATGTCAAGTATTCGTCAACTCAAATTTTGACCTTACAAAAACTTGAATCTCGCCTTTTAAAAACCCGAATCTCTGGACTTTTTTATGTCGTATAAATTGGAATATCCATACCGCTCATCGCTAAGTACCGTTCTTCAGATGAACTACACTGAATTTGTTAATGTGTTTGTTCGAGCTCGCGAGAGAAAACCGCGCATTTCATTGGTGCTTGCACGCATTATTTTATCTGCTGATATAAGGACTCCAGTTAATGATATGATGCATTCTTTAAAATGGAACAGACTCAATAATAGGTGGTACAACCATATGATTACTTTGATTTTGAAATGCATGAAAGGTTTAGCACCTGAATCTCTTTTCTCAGTTCATTTTTATGTCCAATATTCATTCTACGGGTACTAGAAGTCAAATTAACAACTGTTTATATGAACCGAAATGGAATATCGGTGCAGGAAATAGAACTTTTAATTCTCGTGCAGTAGAAATAAGGAATAATCTTCCTATTAAAGTTAGATGTAATTTCTCTGAAGTTAAATTGAAACAACTTTGTGTTAAGAAGTACCCTTAAATTGTATATTTTCCATGCTTATGATATCTATTTCATGTACAATGTATATTTATTACAAACCGTGTAAATTACTTGAAATTGTTTATTTCATCTATGCTATTCTTATTATGTATGCAGGGCCCCCTTGGAAATCAGTGCTTGTCATTGAAGGGGCTATCATGCATACTAAAGAAAGATTAAATAAATAGTTATTTTGAAGAATATGATGGTTTCATTTCAGGTCACCAAAAGTACACGTAGAGGAGAATTTAGCTGGAAGCACAATAATACCCGTGTCACCCCTGCTAATGGGGGTGGCACATACAAACTAGACATTGAAAAGTCAGCTTCCCGTCAAATGCTTAAGGATACTCTCTGCGAGCACTTTTTCCCAGGTGGAGTATCCGGAGGGGGATTAGTTCTACAAGATCTGAGTGTAGATCTGGTCCTTTTTAATGAACATAGGATACCGGAGTCTTTCAAAGATGCAAATGGCACAGATCTAGGATTTACTTTCGAGTTACTCATTGACTGGTACGACTCTTCACCATTGAGAATCCCTTTGTCTGCTTTATGGGTTTGTTTATTACCCGATCATAAAATACTGTTGCCAAGAATTCTCAAGTGCCTAAATTTTCAAAGGCTTTGTTGTCTTTTGATTTTCAAGGGGCCTATTAGGCCATTAAGGCCAATCCAAATTCTAGTCCTTTTTAGTAAATGCTGGGCAGCTTTTTTCCTTGTTGTTTCCCTAACAACGTTTCTTGCCATCAAAGCAGTAGGTCACTTTCATTTGGAGAGGAAAACTTTTCCCACCCAACACTCCCAAAATAGTAACAGGCATTAATAATTCATATCAAGCAACAGTTGTGGTTGTGAGTTCAAATTAGTTCCCTTTCTATTGGTTTTGTCCCGTTATTTTCAGTTTTATTCCTTGTTTGTAAAGATCAGATGCCTGGATATTTATTGAAATGGGAATAATTGTTTTAACCAATTAAGTTATTTTACAGATAAGCATGAAGATCGTTGGAGCACAGTGGTATTTTACACGCAACTCATCAAAATGTATCTCATGTTTTCATGTTTTATAATTTGGTTAAGGTAGAATAGTAAGGATAATTATAAGGATAATGGATAATAAAATTGTATAATGCCTCTCCAATGTATTACTAATATTGATCATGATAAATGTATTGATCAAGAGATATCAAATTAGTTAAATGAAATAAATGACCTTCTGTGGCAAGGAAAGTTTTGCATATCCGTGTTGACATGAGTTTTATTTGTATAGGGCCAATTGCTGCCGCAGTCCCCACATTTTGTTTCCCTACTTTATTTGATACCAACCAACTTTCAGGTTCTAGATGCTGGATAAACGGTGATGGCCTGGTGCGTTGGTTTGGAGAAGGTAATCCTCAGCTTCCCTGAACATCACAAACAGTTTGGCTTGGCCTCAGCGAAGCCCGGCCACTTATTTATGATTCCACAACCGCCTGAATTGAGCGCTTGCAGGAACCACACCCAACATTTTGATCATTCATCTGGATCCAACGATATTGCACAAATGCCACAGGGGGACATTTGCATAGCAGCTGACAATGTAATGAGATTTTCCAGGCAGAGACTCCCAAGGTGGGGCTGATTTGGCCTAACTTTGGCCGCACTTTGTTGTATTCCATTGTTAAGTATTGTTTTTTTAGAGATTTTAAATTTCTTATTTGGTCTTCTTGCCTTGCTTGATACTACCCAACGCACCTGAAAGGGGCCAACCAGGTAGGGTTGTGCAAAAGTTGGTTGGCGTAGGGGTGCTGTTGAAGTCTTTTAATCTTTCAGGATGAAGATGGTGACAGGATGGATGGTGATGGCAGTTTTAAAACTTATGTCTTGTATAATGGATAAATTAGATGGTAAACTTTTCCAATCCACTATTGTTCTTGGTGTAAAAGCATATAGCAGTTCTTGTTTGTTGATATTGGGATATATGTGTTGTTGCAGAGATTCCTTTCCACTGGACGCACTGGAATGGCCAGATGACCTGCTACTGCTTGATTAAAGTTCACAAGTCTATTTATTTTTGCCTTAGTGTGAGTAGTGGATAATTTTAAAACGGTTGTTAAATTGCATGATCTAAAAAGAACTTATTTGATTCAAGTGCTCTGTAACTAACTTGAAGATGGCAAGATTAGATTGTCGTCTGAAGGTTTTGACAAGTGCCATCTGGATGCAACAAGTTATTAGACTCAAGGACGAGTATTATTCTGATTGGGATATAAGGCTTGACAATTCTTGTATGATATCAGAGACTTGGCAGTGGCAGAAAAACACACAAAAATGAGTCTGGTATTGGGAATATCGGTTCAAACTTAACCTAAAACAAAAAATAAAAGATGTTGTGAAAAAGATGATCAGAAAGACTTTTGCTTGAAGATCTTTTGCGTCAAAAGAAGGAATTACATTCAAAACTATGTTGCTGGTCTACAAGATAATTAACAACATAGCTCCTGAATATTTAGCAGAGTTGTTCTCTTTTTATCAGCCTGGTAGATATTTGCGATCTTCTCTTGACACTACCAAACTTACTGTTATTCCATCAAGAACTGCAATTGGGGGGAAAAGATTTCAGATCACTGCTGACAAATCATGGAACTCATTACCAATTTCAGTCAGGACTGCTACCTCTGTAGCCACTTTTAAGAAAATGCTTTAGACTTATTTGTTTTAACTGTATTATTTCATTCTCTTGTACTTGTTTGTGCTATGGTACTACGGTGAATAGCGTACTTAAATACTGTGTATTATTATTATTATTATTAATTTGACAAGCAGAAAGTGAGGCAGGAAAAAGAAATTGAGGAAGACGTAAAGGAATTGATGCAAGAATGCCAAAATTAGAACAGGAGGGAAAGTACGAGAAGACATTCCCCAGCAAAAAGAAAACTGTTGAGAGCAAAGGTAAGGGACGTAATCAATATAGGGACGAGCAATCACTCGGGTCGCCCGAGCCATGAAGCCAAGTAATTGATCATCACATCTTTGGATTTCGATCATCTGTGGCAAAAATGAAATAATACAATGGATAATGATACCAATGCGTACCAAAAAATCTAATTTATAATAGTTGCTCGACCCATGTATAAACTTGGCTCGGGTCAACAAGTTCGGCTCGTCCGTGCTCGGCTCGGGCGACTTGCTTGGGTCTAAATTGATTATGTCCCTAAGGGCATCGATGAGACCATCATAACAGATCTGGTAAACAAAGCATTGCCTAGAAAAAAAGGACTTTGGGCAGAAACCTGAAATCAAGAGACTGGAGATCACATGTCAGTGATGCTCTGGCTGACAAAGGATTGCCATTGAAGAAGCCCATTGGGTTGGTATTGCAAGACTGCAAGAAATAAAGAATTGAAGGGACATGTCAGTGATGCTCTGGCTGACAAAATGAGTGCCATCCATCAATCAAGGACAAAAATTCGCTGAAGAGGCCCATTTTGCACTAGCAAAGGCGACAGATACTAAGTGTCACATAATGACAAATATCGCTGCATATAACTTTGTGTACGAAAAGGAAAATGTCATCTATGCAAATGAAATATAATAATGATAGCTCCTGGATCCAGATGGATCAAATGAAAACATTCCTTGTCACAGGGCAACGGTTGCTCATGGGTGTCAGAAATCATGGCACAAGTTGGCATGGAGAACAATCGACTTGAATATATCAAGAACAACGATGATATAAATGGATCAATGTGGATCTACTGCAAAGAGTCACCAGATTACAGACACAGGGGAATGGTTGGTACAGGGTGTCAGATATCATGGCGCAGGTTGGCATGGAGAGCAATCAACTGGAAAATATCAAGAATAATGATGATGTAACTGGATCTAGGTGGGTCTAATGCAAACAGTCCTAGATTACAGACACAGGGGAATGGTTGGTACAGGGTGTCAGATATCATGGCGCAGGTTGGCATGGAGAGCAATCAACTGGAAAATATCAAGAATAATGATGATAACTGGATCTAGGTGGGTCTAATGCAAACAGTCCTAGTCACCGGATTACAGACACATGGGAATGAAAGGGAGCACTGGGTGTCAGAAATCCTGGCACAGGTTGGCATGGAGAGAAATCAACTTGAATATATCAAGAACAACAATGACGTAACTGGATCCTGGTGGATCTGATGCAAATAGTACTAGTCACCGGATTACTGACAAGAGGGGAATGAAAAGGAGCATCGGGTGTCAGAAATCCTGGCACAGGTTGGAATGGAAAGAAATTAACTTGAATATATCATTATCAAGAACAACAATGATGTAACTGGATCCAGGTGGATCTGATGCAAACAGTACTAGTCACCGAATTGCAGACACAGGGGAATGAAAAGGAGCATTGGGTGTCAGAAATCCTGGCACAGGTTGGAATGGAGAGAAAACAACGGTGATGGAACTGGATCCAGGTGGATCTAATGCAAACAGTGCTAGTCACCGGATTACAGACCCAGAGGAATGGTTATAATTGAATGTCAGAAATCTTGGCACAGGTTGGAATGGAGAGAAATCAAGTGGAATATACCAAGAAACAAAGATGATATAACTGGATCCAGGTGGATCTAATGCAAAACGTTCTTGTTATCAAATCACAAACACAGATGAGTATGGATGGTACATTGGGTGTCAGAAATCCCGGCACAGCTTGGAATGACGAGCCAACAACTTGAATATATCAAGAACAATGATGATATAACTGGATCCAGGTGGATCTAATGCAAACATCCCTAGTTACCGGATTACATACACAGAGGAATGGAAAGGGGCCCTGTTGGAATGGAGAACAATCAACTTGAATATATCAAGAACAACGATGAGTTTAACTGGATCCATGTGGATCTAATGTAAATATTTCTTGTCACCGAATCACAAACGCAGATGAGGATGGTGTGTCAGAATTCTCGGCACAGATTGGAATAGAGAGCAATCAACTTGAATATATCAAGAGCAAGGATGATGTAACTGGATCCTGGGGGATCTGATGCAAACAGTACTAGTCACAAGATTACATACCAAGGTGAATGGAAGGGAGCACTGGGTGTCAGAAATCCTGGCACAGGTTGGAATGAAGAGCGATCAACTTGAGTATATCAAGATCAACTGGATCCGGTTGGATCTAATGCAAACATTTCTTGTCACCAGATTACAAACAGGAGAATAAAAGGAGTATTTGGTGTCAGAAATCATGGCACAGGTTGGCATGGAGAGCGATCAACTTGAATATATCAAGGACAAAGACGATTCAAACTGGATCCAGGTTGATCTAATGCAAACATTTCTTGTCACCAAATCACAAAAACAGATGAAGATGGATGGTATATTGGGTGTCAGAAATCCTGGCACAGGTTGGAATGAAGAGCGATCAACTTGAATATATCAAGATGAGTATATCAAGATCAACTGGATCCGGTTGGATCTAATGCAAACATTTTTTGTCACGAGATTACAAACAGGAGAATAAGAAGAGCATTGGGTGTCAGAAATCATGGCACAGGTTGGCATGGAGAGCGATCAACTTGACTATATCAAGGACAACGACGATTTAATCTGGATCCAGGTGGATCTAATGCAAAACGTTCTTGTTATCGAATCACAAAAACAGATGAAGATGGATGGTATATTGGGTGTCAGAAATCCTGGCACAGGTTGGAATGAAGAGCAATCAACTTGAATATATCAAGATCAACTGGATCCGGTTGGATCTAATGCAAACATTTTTTGTCACGAGATTACAAACAGGAGAATAAAAGGAGCATTGGGTGTCAGAAATTATGGCACAGGTTGGCATGGAGAGCAATCAACTTGATTATATCAAGACCAACGACAATGTGACTGGATCCAGGTGGATCTGATGCAAACATTTATTGTCACCGGTTTACAGTCACCGGGGAATGGAAACTGGAAAGGAGCATTGGGTGTCAGAAATCCTGGTAAAAGTTGGAATGCTGAGGAAATTAACTTGAATATATAAAGAAAAATGATGACATAAATGGATCCAGGTGGATCTAATATAATCAGTTCTTGTCACCAGATTACAGACACAGATGAGGATCGAGGTATATTGAGTGTCAGAAATCCTGGCACAGGTTGGAATGAAGAGAGATCAACTTGACTATTTAGTGAAACAGCGCAAGACCCATGGTGACGAAACTTGGTGATATGAAGGGATTTGAGATAAGCATGTGCTGTTCACGCTTTAATTTGATATAAAACAGCCATTTTTGCGAATACGAATGGTCTAATTTTTATGCAACATTTAAAAATGGAGTCTTTGACCTCAAAAACACACAAAACAACATCTACATCACTTAAATAGGGTATAGAATACAATATATAACACAGTTGGTCAATTTCAGACCCCCCCCCCTTGTCCGAATCAGTTTTTTGGCCGGCACTGCCTCATTTTTTGGTAAAATTTTTGATGAAAAAGGTGTCAAAATGATCAGGAGGTCATACTCTATCAACTAGGATGTGCCCTTTTTTTGCCCCTGTATAGCCCACCACTATTTCAACAGAGTTTTCTGCAAATATAGCTTTAAATTATAGGTTAATAAATGTGCATTTCATACGCAAGTGAAATGAGACAAAATCAATTAAATTTGGGATTGGGACCCTGGAATTTGAGTCCCGCCCGTGAAAGTCGGGACTCGGGAACAAAAAAATGTTCCCGATTCCCGAAAGTGGTACCAATTTAAAAGTACCAACTTTTCATTTTCGTAGTAGGTGTAATTGAACTTACAATTAACGTATGCAAGCTGTAGTAATTCATTTTAATGTATTTCCAATGATCCGAAAGTAGTGTTGTACCGGTACACGAACGCAATATTTGTGTTCCGTAAGAAATATGCGGTAGACGAAAACACAAAACAAACCAAAGCTG
>JXSR01S000793.1:55618-78137 GCA_000969725.1 Ophiothrix spiculata | reverse complement strand
AAGATCAAAATTGAAAATACTTAAACAAAGATTTTTAAATTCAAGCACAATCCATGTACCAAATCGCGTGAATAATGTTTCGATATTCCAAAATTTCTTTGAGGGACACACCCTTCATTTATTTGCTCGGTCCACTGTTCAATGTGAGTGTGTTGCCAGATTTTGATGGGTGAAAAATACTTTAAGTATCAGTTACCAAAATATACTAGTATGTACCAAATCGCGTCAACAGTGTTATAGAAATTCACCAAATTTCTAACTTCTCAGGGGGCACAACCTCAGACACGGCCCGTTAATATTTTGTGTCTACTGTTTAATGCGAGTGTCTGAAGTTTAATGCCTAGATTTTGATGGGAAAATGCAAACTTGAGGCCCCAGGTAGCAAAATCTATGCACAAAATCGTGTAAATGTGTTTTCTATATATATTTCCAACATTTTCGAACTACTGAAAGAGCACATCCCCTCAGAAACCTTTTTGTATGTTCCACTATTCTCAGCGAGTACCTTGTCCAGATTTTGATGGAAAAGTGTTAACTTGAAGCAGCAGAGCAGAATCTATGCACATTATCGAGTGATTTGTGTTTTTAAATATTTGTTTAACTCCTCAGGGGGCATATCCCCCTCGAAACATGATTTTCGAAACGGTAAATGAGTTTGCCCCCCCTCTGGTTAACATGCTTTCATACGGCCTGGTCTCTGTAGTGCATGGTCAGAGGTGGATGGAAAAGGTGCTAACTTGAAGCATGAAGTAGCAAAATCTATGCAACAAATAGAGTGATTGGCGCTTTGAAATTTCAAAATTTTCTAACTCTTGAGGGGGCACATTCCCTCAGACACCTCCTTTGCATATGTTGTAGGATAAAGTATTGATTTATATTCTATTTTGGTTGTCGGTAAAAAACGCCTTTACCCCCCCCCCCCTGACAAACACACTTTCCCCCTTAAAAACCCCCTGTCCGCGTACATTCAACGCAAACTTGGCCGCCCCAATTTCAAATGCGTAGCGACGCCCCTGTTTTGTACGAGGGTCATTCAAAAAGTTCTACCTGTTATATCATAACTTTTGTTCTATTAAAGATAGCTAATTGAAAATTGGCAACAATATAGCTAATAATGTCATCTACACATGGTTAAACAACCAATTCAGTATCTTTTACAGATATATGTAGGTGGCCTGAAACGACAGTAAGGTTTGGCAACACCGGAAACGGTGAAATATCTAAATGATATTGCACCTGAAATTATATGTGCAGCTAATGTATGAATAACCATATGTTAACCAAAATTTCAAGTAAGTTTGGAATGATTTTCAGATGAAAGTGTACCTTACAGTCCAGTAAGTAATTTTTCTTTGATAAAGTAAACTTGTTACTGATAGAAATTACCCAGAATCCCAATAATTGAAAGAACGTCTTTAGCCCTCTCAGATTACGAATATCAGTATAGCGTGTTTCTCTATAGCGTGACTTTTTCAAAGTACGTTTTTATGTGAAAAACAGCATTTTAAGTTACTACACTACATTTGTTTAATCGAAAGATTGAAATTAGTCCCCCTTCTGATCTACTATGAAAATATATCAAAAATAAAGCTTCATAATACATCATTTTAAATATTGTTTTATTAATGTCAATTTCTTCGTGAACTGTGTCTTTGCTGATTTTAATAATGTTCCTGGAGGGGCTATTTGTTCCTATTATTGTTGTGTTTGTGAATGGCCATTAATTTCAGTTTGGGTCCGCTTTTTTAATCATCCCGTATACTTGTATGTTCATTCTTATGTTTTATCCACTTTTTCATTGTAAAGCAATACCAAATGGCTACGTTATGGGCTTTTCAATTCTCTGTACTTGAGCCACTTTTAAAAATGTACACATATTTTGATCGTTTCCGGTGTACCACATCTTACTGTGGCTTTCAGATCACCTACAAAAATCTAGAATATATATTGATACAATTTTTTTCACAAAGTATAGGTGACATTATTAGCTATATTGTTGCCAATTTTCAAGAAGCTACTATTAATACAACAAAAGTTATGATACAACAGGTAGTATTTTTTGAATGACCCTCGTAAATACTGTTTTTCCAATCACGATGCTTTTTTATTCAAACTGTCATTGAAATGTGATTCAAATTGCTTTGTGATTTGTTTAATTGTTGATAATAAAACATATAGACAAAAGAACTGCAAAGGAATTAAAGGCAAAGGACAGTTTTGGTTCTTTATTTGAACGGCATTTTCAAAGTCTGATTTCATTAACTAGCCAAGTGATATTATGTACGAGTCCGTCATCTATTTCTGTACTTTTAGATTCCATAATTCATAGCACACAGATTGTCCAATAATAACCTTGTTTACCCAATAATCATCCCAATCTGATTCAATCTTCATTATTTTGTTTCTGTCATATAGTCATAATAGAGTCATTAATATTCAATCAGCAGATGATCAGTGGTCAACACCGTCTTGTTTTCAATCAAAGTCCCCAAGTTTTCATATCATAATTCAAGTGAATCGTCAATGAACGCAATATTTTCATTTGGTGTTTGCGTCATGTTTTTCTTGATGCCTTGGCACAGTCTAATAGCTACAATCTTGAATCACAACACTGAAAAATTGCATCAAAGAAAATAACGCCTTAACACTTGATAGAAATAAGTGCGTTAATGAACAGAATGCGAAATTACATTTGAAACTTGGAAAACAGCTATCAATTATATCCCAATTAAAGTTTTCAAACCAACATGATTTAAGTTTGTGGGTCGAATTCACTCCAAATTAAGCAAAATAAATTTCAAGATTTAGCTAGCAATTTCTATCTTTAAGATTATAGAATATTTGTTAATTGTTTGACATAGTAAAACCCAGAAATATTTCAATATCCTAATTTAACAATGTTTAAGAGTCTAATTAAGCCAACCTGGACAAACAAACAAGTATATTTGACGTGTTCCCACAAAAACAGTAGAAAGTAGCAAATTTCACGTTCAGAAATACATTATTAGATTCCTTCATATTCTGACACGAATCACTGACTTTATAAAGGAGCCGAATAATGGTACTAAACTCTCATGTCTCATCTTTTCTTTCAAATTTATGTCATACTTTCTGGTTTCACCGGGAGATACAATTCCAAGCCAGATCAATGAGTAGATATTTGACTTTGAAATTGCAGGATTATAATGAAATACTACTTATATATGATGATCAATTTACCATTAAAAAACAATATTTCCTGACAAATAACTATTATCAGCTTCCTAACTTTAGATATGATGAATATGTGCGAGATTCAATTACAAATATTGACCTTCCCACCACTATATGCAAAATCATAACTTGTCACTTTATGCTCATTCCGAAAGTGCAGACAGATGTTGGGTTCAATTCTATTGCTTAGGGACCATTCACAAACACTTGTAAGGGGGGGGGGGGGCCTGATGCAAAAAAAAAAAAAAAAATCCGCGATAATTTCGGGGCCCCCCTTTTCGACCTCAACAAATTCAAGGGCCCCCTCCCTTTTTGCGACAAAAATTAGTGGTCAACCCCATAGAAAAGCATGTAAACTCAATTTTTACAGGAAAATTTGTGGTAATTTTTTTCAGGCCCCCCTTACGAGGGTGAAAAAATTTAAGGGCCCCCCTTTTGGCATCCCCCCCCCCCCCCCTTACAAGTGTTTGTGAATGGTCCGTTAGCATCAGTCAACTGAGTTTAATCAGTCAATCAAATCATAGATTGTAGAGCATTTTGTTTTAAAATCTATGGTTGAATTTAACAATCAGCATGTTCCATGCTAACAGCATATGTATATAAGAAGTTCAAATGAAAGGCTGTCGAGTGCGCGAAAACTCATCTAATTACAGGGGTGTGAGAGTCAGGTAATAAAAATAGCTGAAAATAGTGACAAAATGCCAAAAACAGGCTGAAAATGAAAGAAAAAGCTCAAATTAGGACTCTTTTGAAGGCATTAAAAAAGCTGAAATCAGATTAAACAACTAAATCTCACACACCCCTGTAATTAGCAGGTTGAAAATGTGGATTGAACTTTCACTAAATTCACAAAATTTAAGGTACTAAACTCAAAATTTATAAAGAAATATTATATACGATCAAATGATAAAGCCACCAAAAGATCAACATTTATGTAAGCACATCACATTCATTTATTAAGAAAATACAGTACAAATAGGGTACAAAATTGGCAAAAATATCTTACAACAGTATTTAGAAATCTGTAACTTTAAGGTAACTAATACTATACTTAATTCCACACACAAATTTGACTCCTCTCTTTCTTAATTGTGAATCACAATAAAGAAATGCTGATAGATAAAAAAAAAATGAAGGTACAATTGAGGACCCTAGAACCAGAAGGGGGTTAAGTCACATTGAGTACAAACTGAGAAAATGGCACAAACCTCATATCATTTGTGTTGTCTTGAATGGTATTGCTGTTTCTTGCAGTGACTCTTACACATGCTCTGATCATCAAATTACTACAAAACTTGTACAGAATGTAGAAATGAGAATTCTGTAGCAGGAAATTGACACAACTCCATTTTCAAGATTTTGTGACTTAACCCCCTTTTAGTTCTAGGGTCCTCAATTTTACTCATGCATAATATTTTATTGTACAATTATCATTTTCTCTACAGTGTGGTCAGTACTGAATCTAATATTTGCACTTGACATGAATCAGTGAAACTGACTTCGTAAAGGAGCTGAATAATTGTACTAAGCGTGTCTCATCTTTACATTTCAATCTCTATTTGTTGGTATTAAAGAAAGAATCATATTAATTTTCTAAAGATACATGCATCAGGCGCATACTTTTGTCTTTTTAAGCAACCCGTACAGGCTTCCAATTAAAGACAGAAATTCTTGTGAGGTTTTATCCGATTAAGACATTTCCAACGATGTAGATCATTTCAAGTTTTGCTCATAGACTATAGCAAAAATTGATATTTATCACTGGTTTTACTAGGAAAGGACATTGAATGCTAAATAAATGCAGTCCAAAATATTGGTATATACTGCATGATATCCATATTTACTAGAAACATTTATCAAAAGTAATCAATTCAATCTGTCAAACAAAATGTTAATAGTCAAACAACAGGTTTAATTTACAAATATACAAATGAAAACACATAGGCTACAAAATATTTATCAAAAACTTAAAGTTTAAAAATATAAACCTTACAAAATTTTACTTTTTCTGTCAAACAAGTAGTTGCAGCATTAGATGTCAAATGTTTACTTTTTAACTTATTTATTACATTTTGAAAGCTATATCCAGGTATCTGAACATAAACAATCAAGAATATTTAATCAAAAGCATAAAATAATGTTTCACTTACGCAAATTTATGCAGAATTACATTTATCAAAATTGGTACGCTCCTCTATGCTATTTCGTATGTCTAACAACATTAGTCAAAACAAAGGTTTGTCTCACATACGTTTGGAATGAAAGCTATGCTAAATGTCTTTTTTAAATTGAAAAAAAGAAATATAACTAAGCTTTGCAGAATTGTGGATATACTTGGAGTTTTATCTCCCCCTCCCCCTTTTTTTTAAAACTAAAAAAGGCTGAAAAAATTGGCTCATCAGGTATAGGGTTATGTTAAATGTATTAGAGGTATTAAAGGTATGAGAGACAACACTTTTGTTTTCTTGACCTTAAAGGAGCTTGGTCCGATTTTTCAAATTTGAGTTTTCAATGTCATATGAAAGATGACCACTCAAGCAGTCTAAATTTCAAATTTCAGCTGAATCGGTGAAAGCGTTTTGATTTTATGGGCAAATTTGTGTTTCAGAGCCGCCTATACGTCACCATGTAAAATTAATTATGGTTACCATAATTAGACACATTTTCATATATATTTCAAAAACCGAACATAACTCAGCCGTAATATTTCACACGGGTTGTGAGAAAAATATGAGCAACATTTTGGTACCAAAATCTCAAAAAGTTTGAAAAAAAGTTGAGGCAATTGGACCAGGCTACTTTAAGAGGAAAATACAAACACATTTTATTCAATCAAAGTTTATATCTGAGTTCGTAATCAATTCCATCTATCAATCATTTTCTCAATGATCTGTTCTGTGGTCAGACCAGGCAATCTACACATGGGCATACCGCTCTCAGGGAACCACTCTGTGCGCCAAGTGTCTCCGGTCCATGGTGCTTCACAACGCTGGGTTGTGTCGCGGACTGTGTTGCTTTCATTGGTGGTTTCGGTGATAGGTGTTGTATCACGTCTGAATTCTTCCTTCAAGTTGAAGTTGAGATTGAGTGTGTTATCAGCCCAGAACTCATCATTACCTGTTAAAATATATGTAAAAGAGACAAATCTTGAGTTATGTATCATCTTGAAGCATTTGTGAATATATAGGTTTGGGTTGCACATTGTTGAGTGCATGCATTGCAAAAAACAGGCAAGATTAACTCGTATTTTTCAGCAATTTTATTTTTTGCACTGCAATTGAATATGCCAATACAAGAAAACCCCAACTCAAATAGCTCCCTTCTGTAAATTATACTTACAAAACATCATCTCTGAAAATGCTTTCACAACACTAAAAAGCATTTCCATGTCTATATCCCAATCAAAGTGTCACATTTGACCTTGTAGTTGACTTTTTTAGACATTTTTAGATAATTGTCATAGTATATAGTTGAGAGGGAGCTAATAGAGTTGGGGTTTTCTTGTACTGGCTGTTTAAATATAGCAAATATATACTATAACAATTATCAAACAATGTCCAAAAAAAGTCAACTACAAGGTCAAATGTGACACTATGATTGGGATATAGCCATGGAAATGCTTTTTAGTGATTTCGAAAGCATATTCAGAGATTTGTATGCATTTATATTTTGAAAGTATAGTTTACAGAAGGGAGCTATTGGAGTTGGGGTTTTCTTGTACTGGTATTCAATAGCTTTCAATTAGGTTCTTCCCAAGCCTGCAGTCAGGAGAGGCACGATGGCGCATAGCACCTCTCCCCCTGATTTGAGGATGGTCTGCCAAAAAGTACAAGACAGTCCACCGATTGAATCTCTAAGGCTTGCATAAGCCCCGACATAAGCATCTTAAAGTTAGTTTATAAGTAAACAACTATGTAAATAAAAAACTTTTTTACAGGTTTTTCAATGGGTATAATTGACAGATAATTTACAGAATCAAGCTACCTAAATAAACAAGTCAAATACACAAACACACATGTAACTATCAGAAAAATCGTAACTCATGAAAGTTAAAAAAAATCACTTAGTTTAAGTTCACACTATTAAGTTTAGAGTTTATATTTTCCCCTCTAACCATAGTCCATTTCCGTCCATGACTCACCCCAAAGAATAGGTTCATCTGTTGTGACAGTAGTCTGGATAAACTGACGATCATCTCTAGTCCAGAAGTAGTCTTTGTTCCATGGCATAGACACTGTGATCTCCTCACATGGCACACATTCGCAGGCAGTAGGTACCATGACAGTCTTCAAGTAAGAGTCGCCATTGTCACACATGAATTCAGCCATGTTGCGGGTGAATCTCGTTGGACGGCTGTAGAGAAACAGAGAAATAATGTAGATATTGTAGTTAACAAATGGTGCAACAATATATGTATCTCTTGTAAAACTGTGCATTCTGTTAAATTAACTTTTCTTTGCCTGGCAAATAAAGTTAATTCAGGTATGTAAGTTTAAAAATTCTTCACATCAGAATGGAATGAAATCCTAAAACAAATGAAAATTTTGATGCTATGTCAATGTGGCTCACAGATGGCTGATTAGAAAGGAACAGCCATAAGGTTTTTGGTGTATTGCAATCAATGAACAAAAAAACAGTACATTGGAATATATAGTTATTCATAAGTTGACAGTAAAGGTATTTGTGCAGTCTGTGGTCTCCACCAAGATATATCTGATAGCCCTAAACCCCATTTTATATACTAGCCCATTATGGCAGTGTCAACCATGGAGCTTAAACTAGGGGTACTCAGGTGCAATCGGTTATCAACAAAATCAACTCTTGAGTGCCGAGATTCGGTTGCGCGTAGATACAAATCGCACGATTTAAAGGCCTACTTTACACGTCTGATACGGCAACCTGCACGTGAAGCGTTTGTGCATGTTTTCAATCATCAAGCATCATCGGCAAATTCCGGAATCCCACAATTTTGAATAAAAATGGCGATGAGCATTTTATCTCCTCTGTAAAGCTATGGTCTTCACAAAGTTATACTGATGCAGCATCTATCTCAGCTCAAACAGATTATAGAAAGTAGGATATTCACTGTGGTCCTACCTGCACATTTTGATCATCTTCTTCTGTTTGTCTCCGATACGTCCCACATAGACGACCTTGTTTGGTGGTGTGCCAACACATGTGACATCTTTGACAATTGTATTGCATGTGCCATTACGTTGGGTAAGGACATTGGTGTAGGTTTCACCCCAGCAAGCTTGGGAATGGTTCTTCCACCAATCAACTGAAAAAGAAAAAAAAACAATAGATAAATTTCTGCCCCAATGATATTGGTATGGAATACGCAACAATTTGTATTATCAAAGCTTGCATAATGATGATTTTGAAACCTATTCATTTTCAGTCAAATGATACATCCATTGGCATTATAGTCAGTAGCTTTAGTGATAGAAGATTTACACCCTGGTCACATAACCACCGGTCGCCGACCGGTGTCTGCAAAGCTGCAACGCCGGTATGACATCAGTATGACACCATGAATGTTTTGCGAGTTCTTGCGATGCCCGGTCGGACTCCAGTGGTTATAAGACCATAACTGAAGACATCGTATAGATGCTGCAAGTTTTAACTCAGAATTAAATTCTTGCAGCATGCTCTGGCATCTTTACGGCTCTACGGACACCGGCCCGGTGTCCGGTAAATTCTACCTGGTATGACGCCGTAAACACATTGTAACCTCGCCGCAAGCTTATGTGACCAGGATATTAACTAGCCAACTTTACAATAAGTTGATAAACAGGAATAACAAGAATGGCTAAAAATACAATTTTTTTATATTTGGCTTCACGTTTATTTTTTAGAAATCTATGATTTTATATTTATAAATGCTTTGTTTAAATATCAGCTTAATGAAATTTCATCTGGAAGTGGAAAATATCTTGATATCTTGATATAATGAACTAAAAGCTGCATAAAACATACAAATGCACAATTTGTTATAAAATGTTTCCAAAAGCCAAATTTTCAAAAACTGTTAAACAACTCTAAAATATATTCAAAAATAATTTTAAATCTAGACAACCAGAAATTTACTTGGAGCAACACTAACAAACTCTTAAGTACGTTTTTACAATTTGATTGTACTTACAAGAAGATGGTTTGACAAGTGCTTCCATAGATCTCAAGAACATGGGTCCTAACCATGGTTCATAGGTTTGGTTGATCAGATTAATTGGGTAGAGTTTGCTTGTTCTTGGATCAAACACACTGTTGATAGCAAACATCTTGAAGTTGTAAGTGTTCTGGTGATGGTGGCTAAACATTTGTTGGGCATACAGGAGAGCCTTGGTTACATTCCATCTGTAACTTCCTATAAGCAGAGAAGAAATGTATCAAATTCAAACTATTAAAACATTTTTTTTTAACAGTTATTTGTGGACCGCCGCGGCAAAAGGGTGCAGTTGTCGGCTCGTACATGTTGCTCCTTGTAGCATATCTGATGTATGCTATTTGTATGCATCAGATATGCTACAATGAGCAACATGTAAGAGCCGACAACTGCTCCCTTTTGCCGCGGCGGGACACATTTATCTTTTGTGGTATCATCTAGATTACAATATTATGATACTATGCAAATTTGAAATCATTCCCTTTCTTACATCCATGTGTACTGAGGCCCATACTTGTTCAGTATGAATTATCATCAAAAATATAATTCTACAAAATCATGCTTGTATATTCTTTGAAATATGCCCTTTTTAAATTGTACAAAAGGGCACTTTTCATAGGCACAGCTATGGAATGGACAGATAATGATTAATATCAGATTCTTATTTTACACAAAAAACCTGAACTATTCAAAAAAGGAATATTAACTTTGATTGTAATGGATTTGTAATTCAATCAGGAAAAAAAATTCAAACTGTGTCATGACTGAATTTCATTTACAAAATGTGTGAGCAAATTGGATAAGGATACTCAAAAATATCCTACCTGTCTTGTTAAATGCTGTAACAATTACCGGCTGTGGTACTCTTCCGAAGTTGCATCGCTTGACGATATCAACATCACCCTTCACATAGTCAATCACTTCTCCAGTTGGACAGACAAGGACCAGATTATTGAAGGACAACTCAGAGATGTCCTCCACCAATTTGTCCAAAGTGTGCGACTCCACAAAGACAATATCACCACTGTTGTCTTTCAGGCAGTTGAGGCTGCCACGGTAGTCTGAGTAGGGCTCGTTTTCCAGGGTGCATTTGTCAGCCTCATACCCGATGCAACTTTCACATAATTTCTTCTGGTGTGTCTACAGATGAAAATAAATAGTTTTATAAGTAAATGAAATTCCTTTCTTTCATTAATTACTTGCGTTAATTACTTGTAAAGTTTATTTTTTATAATAATTCCCATGTATCAATTCTATTATCCACACATAATGAGCTATCATCCAATACTATTTTTTTAAACTGTATTTCAAAAGTCATTAATTTCAAAGAAACTATTGGCTTGTTCATCAACGATGTTGAGGTAAACACGATGTGCTAGTAGGCCTACTTGTATGAAGTGGAAAATATTCAGTTCAAAATCAAATATGTGACCTGTCATATCGTAAGGTACCTTAATACAGGCATAGTAAATTACGAGATACAGGCCATTGAAGCTGGGTATAGCCAAAAATCACGTCCAAGGTCGAATTTGTAATTTCATCAGAAACATTACCTTTGAAGTGTATTCTATCATATAATCAGGTTCCAACATCTAAAACATAAAATAAATGTTTTAAAAATAGAGATAAAAATCCTTTCTCCATTCAAGTTTTACCAGTTCAAAATTTCAAACTCGATTTTCTCAGTACTACAGTTTTCTGAATCAGCCCGATGCCTTTACCAATTTGGATGTAACTAAGCTTAAAATATAATCTTTCAGATGAGACCAAAAAATCAATTTTCATTTTGGGACACTTAAGGTACCTTTCGATATGATGGGTCACATATTTGAATATGAAGTGGAAAATACTCATTTTAAAAAGTGAATATTTAACTTAAGACACTCTTATCTAGTCTAACCTAGTATTAACTAGCATATTAAATGATGAAATCTTGGATACATTTTTTAAAAATGATTGAGTGTTTTTTTTTTTAATGTCATTAATGGTTTTTACCTGAGTAACTTCCAAGAAATCATTGTACGTTGGAGATAGCCAGATCGGGTTTGCATAGCGACTGAATTCTCGTTGGCGGAGCTCGCTGTTATCAAACATTTCAGTGAAATAACCCAGCAATTGTGGGGTGTAGACCTGAAGGAAACTCTGTTGAAGAAGAAATAAATATGTGATTAGATGTCAGTAGCAGAAAAACATGTTATTATATTGATGAATTTTCATGCAAAATCTGTCACAAGAAATGAACCATTTTGACAATTTGATTTGTCCATCCTAAACTATTCATTATTTATGGATTAGTCAGAATCGATATAGCAGGGTTAATTACAATATTATAAATTGTAGAATATGAGCCTATCTGGCATACTTTATCTTAGCCAACATAGAGGAGAATGAAAGGATGTAACTGGAAAGAAATCAACTGGCGCAAGTCTACTTGCAGCAAACAAGAAATGTCCATGAGAAAGGCATTTCAACTCAATTGCTTCATTGACTTCAATTGCTTCTCAATTGCTTCATCAATGGTACCCAGTGGCTAACCAGATGGGGCAGAAGCCCCCTAGAAAAAATGTCAGCCCTCCACTTACCTCCCCCAATGAAATTAAGAGAAAAATAGAGTTTCAATACGTAGTACATAGCTGGTGGTAGTGTTCAAAAAATGGCCCTTTATATGGGTTTACTTTTTGAAAAAAATCAAAATTTGCCCCAAAATAGCAAAAACCTTTTAAAAAAATATTTATTTTTAAGAATTTAAACACAATTTTTGCAATTGGATACATTAAAAAAAAATTTGTTGTACCTTTTTGTGTCTGCCAATTAAGAACTCTTTAGCCCCTGCAAAATAGTCTTACCCCTACTTGCCCCCTAAAATGAGAATTTCTGGTTATACCATTGCCGATACCATTGCTGATACAGTGAAACAAATATCTTAGGATCAGCATGGTGTACATGGCCATGAAGTTTCAGGCCTTAAATGAAGCAACACCAAAAATTTCCCGACTTAATTCCTGGCCTGGTATTATTCATACTTTGTGACACAATCAATAATGAAGTAGAACAACTGTCCATAGTTCTCAATCTTACCTGTACTGCAGGGTGTTTCATCCATGTTATGTCTTCATTCTGGGTGTTTGTCATCGTAGGAATGTCTTGGAAGAGTGTTATCATTTCTTCTACTTGATCAATGGCATTGAATCTCATCTGGAGGAGCTGGGACCACATTTTGGAAATAGTTGGATCACTGCTGGAAAATTGTAATATATAAGGATAATTTTTAATACACATTCTGCTATTCAATAATACCCTAACTTTAAGATATATGTTAATCCAATGGAATGTTTACAATTGCATACATTTACATTTATTTTGTACATGAATATTTCAATTCCAAATCTTTAAATTAAGTAATTCTTTAGAGGGCAAAAAACAATTGCTTTTTTTTAGAAATTAACATTTCCATTCTTAATATAATCATGTTAAGTTGATAGGGTCATCTGTTCTTGAGCCTCCAACTGTGTCAAATGTATACATGAACAGCCACGTAAATGTCAGTCTAGTGACTTAAAAAAGGGATCTAAACACAAGGACCATGTGTCCCAATAAAATCAGAGCTATCTCTGAAGAAAACTTAAAATTTTTCACTTGCTTAAGGGTAAACATGTTAATGCATGTTTTCTCAACTATTTCCTAATTTGCATTGCATAAATGAGAAAAATGCCAAATAAATGTCTATCCATATACAATAAATGTCTATCCATATAATGTATTTCTTTGTAAAGTTTGGTGAATGCATCATATCGGATGCATGCGCAACAAGCATATAGAGATGCAATGCCCTAAACTCATAAATTGTTATGGAATCTTGGTCTTTTTAATCATATATGCAGTACCTGTCTGGTATGATAGTACTGATTCTGTCCTGGATTTTGTCTGCCAATGTCTGTCTCCCTTGCATCCTCCTGTCTTGTCTGGTCCAGGAGCGTTCAATTTGATCTGAAAGGAAAATCACTGAATAAGGTAAGAGATGTAAAATTGTTGTTCAATTTTGGATGAAGGGCATGTACAGGGTGTCCCAATAAAAATGCATCACTTTTGTTTTTAGTCATATCTCAGTAACCAAAAAACAAAAATCATAACATTTTGCATAATAATAATAAGTATAGTTTAGTCTTTTACCGGTGAAATTCTGAGCAAAATCCGTCAAACCGTTCTTGAGAAAATTAGAATTTTGTAAGAAGACTCAATTTTGACCCATTCCAATGGGGTTTACCACAGTAACTCATTATTTGCAACTATTATCGATCTGAAATGACCATGTCATCACAGTAGTAAGGCCAACTCTAAATGAAAACTCAATTCATTTATGGATAAACACCTTTTTAAGGAAACTTACTACAACAGCAACGACAACAATAACAACAGCAACAGAAAACTTAGAAATTGAATAAACCTGATTTAAACTTGAAAGCTTGTCTGATCACACTCGACTCCCTTCATCGTCCCGGATTTAGAGCGTCGCATTGGGCCAGGAACATGGTGATAATTAACACAAATGTGCCTTGAAACTGATGTGGACATGTGAAAAGCAGGTGCTTGAAATTTACTTAAAACTATACCAAAATTATTCAACATGAGCTATCATGGACTAACAGACATTCCACGAGAAAAGTGAAAAACTGCTTTGTTATTTTGATTCGAATATGTTAACAATGTTATAGTTTTAACACGTGTAGAGGAAGAAACAGTCATAAAGATTTGCTTTTTCATGAATAAAAGCTTAAAATTCAGAAAATACAAAAGATGTCCGAAATACACTTTCTATTTAAGGAAATCTCTGCCTTGGTTAAGTTTTCGTGAGAAACCGTGAGCTCGTTTTTTTCAATTATTATTTATTTAATGCTGCAAAACAGCAAAACCTACACTGTGAATTAGGGTGCCACTTTCAGTGCTGAAAAAGATATCAAAATCATGTTTTAGCGTGCTTTACAAGTTTAAAATAAATTGATCAATAGTAACCAAAGATGTGTTTTATTAATAGTTACTGTAGTAAACACATTGGAATGGAGTAAAATTGAGTCTTCTTACAAAAGTCTTGTTTTCTCAATAACGGTACGACGGATTTTGCTCAAAATTTCCCCGATGAAAGACTAAACTATACTTATTGTTATTATGACAAAAGTTTTCATTTTTGTTTATTGGTTTCTGAGATATGACCAAAAATAAAAGTGATGCATTTTTATTGGGACACCCTGTATGAAAGAAGTTGCTTTTATAAATTATGAACTTATTCTTCAGAGAATTAAATCACTTTTTGACAGCTCAGAAAGCTTATAGCAGTATTTTCATTAAACTTAGTAAACTCTGGAACAAGATAACTTTTACCTATTACTGTAAACTTGTAAAAGCGACTCAGTACACAAATCCGCACCCGAGCTAAAACATACACATTCAAATTGGTTTGATAATGCAAAGGTCAGTACATATCATCAAATATTGCTTACCGTATTGTTCCTAATAATCGCCCACTGGGCGCCAACATTTCATGAGGGGTGGGCAATTATTAGAGACCAATTTTCAACATCAAAATTTGCACAAAATCGCTAAGCAATTACGGCAACTTACTTTTATATGGCCCCCCGATAACCCGGAAGTACTGACAATTTTCTATCATTTCCGGGATCGCGTCCTCATTGGTACCGTTTTCTGTTACCAGCTGGTACTAGCGATTGTTGGTTAAAGCTTAATGATACACGAAAATACTACAAAATTGAATGTTTTTTAACACTTCTCTTTGAAATTTTTTGAGATGGGCATTTAACAGAGAATGGGTGATATATAGAAACAATACGTAATTTACTTTTTGAGTGCTTTTAGCCAATAATCTTTGGGTTTTTTACATTTGTCACCTTGTCATTCATCATAAGCCAGCCTTTAATGATACACACATTACCTGGAGTCTGTTGCCTTTCCCTCCTTGTCACAAATTGCTGTGCATCTCTGAGTTGCGTTCCAAGTTCAGTTGGCAATTCATCTATAAGGGTTGATAGGGTATTAATGTCAATGCGTCCATCGGTGAACATCTCTGGAATCGCTGATGGGTCAAACTCTGGATTGGTGCCCTGGGAATTCTTCATTATCAGGCTGCGTACATTGAAGAGCATCCTGAAGAAACTATGGTCAAAAAAGATCAGATATCAATACATTAGATTTGTAAAGCAGTAAATTTCATATGTTGATAATATTTGTGAAACTTTGGTTGCCTATTTTTCATTTTTTGTTTTCAACTCTTCCATCACAAGTCTTTGTCAGATGTAGGTTTAGTGATGATAATACTGACTGGTCACCAAATATAAGAAACGCATTATTGGATAACTAATACTTGGTGAATTTCATCACCAATCCCCCATTACTTTTTGAAAATACGTTGGAATTTACAACAAAGACTTGTTGCACCAAATATTTGGTAAGTAGCCAACAAAAAAGTATGTTTCGGCACAGAGCTGCATGAAAAAGACTAAGTACTTACCTTGGTGTAGTTCCTTGCCAATTGAAGTAGTTCCATGTGCGTGGAGAGTTCCAAATGAACCATTCAGGTTGTGTGAAATTAAAGAAATTGAGTCCTGGAATACCCCAGTTGACTTCATGTCCCAACACTAAATCTTGGTTCCAGCGGAACACAGCGGGATCAGCACCTACAGGGAAAATGAATGAGAAATAATAGAATTATGTCAATGCTGACCAAACTGTTGCCTAATGTAAAACATAAAGAATGAGAATCAAATATTTTTGTCTTTACAGGGAATGCTACTCACCAGGAAGACATGTGTTTTCAAAGAAGCGACTGACAGACTCAAACACAGATCCAATTCGAGGGATAGTGCCATTGGCCAACAGCCAACCAATAGGGTGTTGGAATGAGGAGACCTATAATAACCAAAACAGAAAACAATTTATATATTCTTTCAATCACAAAACAAAGACTTCTCGTTTATAAAAACAACAACTTCTCATTAGTTGCTTTTCCTAAGAAAGAGTGGTATAGCATAACCTTAATCTCCCTTTATAATGACCAAAGTCCCATATTTTCCTCAATTTTTTGGTGGTTTCTCATATTTGTGTCTGTTCTTTAACCATCTTTTCTGTCAGTACTTTACATTTTATTTTCATAAAGTTACTATGTAAATGCCTTAAGACTATATGAAAAAGAACACCTCTCTTTTTTGAAGATTGAAATGTCCAAAAGTTTCCATTTGACAACTAAATGACTTTTTATTATTAACTAGAAAAATAATGACTGTTTTGGGAGAAAATGTGATTGAAAAATAGAAACTTTGAAAAAATTCCCAGTCTAGGATTTGATAATGGTGACATGCTTCTTACCTTATTCACACCAGCATGGCATGTGTTAAGCTTAGTCAAGTTGATAAATTTTGTATCTTCTCCAAATCTTTCGGTCACAAATGATTTCTTCATCACTCCAATAGTGTAAGTGTAGGTCTTCCAATCATAGGTTTGCTCATCCACCTCCTAAAATAATAAATAACAGATCAAGCTCAAATTGTACAAAAATGTTAAATTATATTAATTAAAGTATTTTACTTTATGCATAACACATCAAGAATTTAAAGGGACTGGCCTAGATTCGTCCCACTAATTTTTTACCTGCATATTTTTTTACTTGAATCGATAGAACATGTTTATAATAATATAACCTACAAGTGGTTTTCCATGATTTAGAGGAATATTGGAGAAAATAGCAATTCTTTACCTACTTTAATTTTTGTTGCAGGAGACAAAAAGTGGTGTGAAAACAGTGTTTCTAGTTTGAAAACTGATAAAAATCTTGTTTCTACACTTGTGATGACCAAACAAATTATTTTTGATGAAATTGTTTCCCTTTTAATGTGTTTTAAATTATCTCCAGGAGCTTTGTTTGATCTTTTATCTGATAAATCCATCTGAGGTACAAAAGTTAGGATTTAAGAAACACACCACCATCAAAGAATGATATATCGCAAATTAATTCTCTCTCAATTTGTAAATTTTTGCACTTTTTTGGATTTTACTATACTTTTAAGCTTTGTTTCGAGCATTTCCATAAATATTTAATTCTAGGTGGAATCTAGGCTAGTCCCTTTAACAGAAATTTTTACATATTTGCTCAATAAGATCCAATTCTTGAAGTTGTAACATGGATGTTACAATAAGGATGTCTGGTCTATTTAACTATCAACATCAGGAGGCATAGAGACCATGGTTCATTTCACTATCCGCCATCTTGGAGATTCATCATCGATGAGGGCGTACTTTATTAACACCATACAACATCCTTTCTTTTTTACCAAATGAAAGAGAGATCAATCTTTCCACCTTATTTCCAAGAAAGTGATAAACCAATCTTTTCTTGCATAAAAAAGTAGAAAAATGAGATGTCAAAAATACATGGGGGAAATTTGCTCAAGAAAATAAATTGACCAAAAAGTTCTGTTTCAAAAAAATTACATTTTGACAAAACTGTTTCAAAAGACAAAAATTGCTTTGAGAGCACTATTTTTTCCTTGAAAAAAAAAATTAAGAAAATGCAAAATACTTTGTCTTGAAAATCAAAAAAAAAAATCTAATTTATAAACATATCATTAACAGATACCAAAACAGTTGTACCCAAACTAACATGTCCAGATGAGTAAGGAATGGATTGATCACCAAATACATGTACAATCAAGGCTCACCTGGGGTTGAACACAGACCACATCAGTGTTGAAGAGCAATTGAACTACAACTACATCCTCCAAAGTTTTGGTATCTGATAAGGAGCCCCTTCAAAACATGATACCACTTTCATGAATACAAAAAAAGGTAAATCACCAGTTTAAAAGGATTCACATTCAAACTTAATTGTCTTTCTAACCTTCTTCAGAAACTGGCTGATAATTGGCTGCAATTTGAAGTCCTGTCCAGCAATGAAAGTCTTCATGGCATCAGTGGTCATCAGGTCAGCGGTACCATTTAGTACAGTCTTCATGCATTCCATATCTGTAGTGGCATTGATGCATCCCCACGCAATGTCCTTAACCTGAATAATAATTTTAAAGTATTTTGTTATTAATAATTGTCAATTCAAAAGCAAATTATTATCTCAATTCCATTTATACTGCTTATGTCAGCAAATCCTATGTTGTTCTTCCAGAGTCTATTGATGACCTGCTGCAGATAGCTAATACTTCATCAGCCAATTCATTATCTACTATGGATAGCTAAAGCCGAAAACATACTCGGCCTCCAAACAAATTTTTCGCTACCAAACATTTGGTCGTGACGTCAAAATGACGAGTGACCCCAAACAAAATAACGCCAACACCGAGTTGAGACCAAATGAAATTTCGCGCTAGATTGCACATGCTATTGAATTGCCATATACATTGGACCAAATGTTTGCTACCCGTTCATACTTTAAGTTCGATGGCAAATATTTGGTGACGTCACAACCAAATGTTTGAGAGGAAAAAATTTTGTTTGGAAGCCGAGTACGATTTTGCCTTTACTCTCTATAAGCTACTGCGAATAACTTGTTCTTCATCATTCATCTACTGTGGATAGCCAATTCTTTATCAGTAGCAAAATTTGACAGTTATCTGCTACTACAGATAACTTATTCTTTATCAAGTAATCTGCTGCGAATAGCTAATTCTTTATCAAGTTATCTGCTGTGGATAGCTAATTCTTTGTCAGTTATCTGCTGCGAATAGCTAATTCTTTGTCAGTTATCTACTATGAATAGCTTATTCATCATCAGTTATCTACTTCAGATAGCTAATTCTTCATCAGTTATCAGTATATTACTATTATCTACAGCTGATAACTAATTCGTTCGTTATTTTCTACTGATAGCTACTTCTTTATCAGATATCTAATGCATATAGCAAATTCTTCATTATTTCTTGCTAATAGTTAATTCTTCATAAGTTTTGTATTTTGTCATAGCCTTTACCTTATCAGTCTTGTCAAAATATTTCTTCATCTCCAAACAATGCGTAAGTTGCTCCTGCGTTGTGACACAGAATTTGGCTCTGGGTTTGGGTTGAAGCTCGTTACAAGTCTTGAATGTGTCAAAGAATTCTTGCACATAGGTGTCGTCATCTGTAATCATGGTGAAGTTCTTGGTATCATCCAAGAAAATCAGATTGGTACCAGGCTGGTTTGTCTCTGTGCTTGTGTAGGGTGTGGACTCAAACACACGGAAGTTGGTCTCTTGTTTTGATTTGCTTGTGAATGTCTGAAAAATATAAAGAATTATGCACAATACAATATATAAGCATGTAGTCCTACTGCCACACATAACATCATATAGTTTTAGCGATTTAAAATTCTCACCAATGAAACATGTGGGGGTATTTAGTGAAACAGTGGTTTATGGGGACCTGCAATAAAGATATCAAAATCGATCTGGTGCTCCGCAGGTCTGTCTTCTAGGGTATCAAATTTTGGCTTTTCAGTCTCAAGAAAATTGGTAAAAATAATGATTTGCTGCCACAATGTTTCAAATTTTAGAAAAATTCTGTAAATGTGCTCAGATATGTACATTTATATTTTTACTCCATTTATATTACAGCATATATAATAATATGCATATGGTCTTGGATAGAGTATCATTTTAATAGGTGTGATCTTGGAAGGGTATCCATTTTAAGAGATTTCGTAGCTTATAGTCTCTGATAGGATACCATTTACTCATGTTTTTGTTTGATGTGGTGAAACTTTCCCCCACCTATAAGTAGACCTACTATATATGGGTAACAAAAATTCAGTAAACTTTATAGCCTGTGAATCTGCTTATTACCTCTTGTTACTTAAAATATTTAAAAAGAATAAAGTGTGCAGTGGTCTACCTTGACAACATCCTTGAGGACATCTTGCAGTGTTGTTCTCCATGCATCATCTTTCTTTGGTGTCATGAAGACCGTTGGATAAGCTGTCATGCTAACATGACATGACTTCACCTGCCAGTCAGACAAGGGATAACTTCTGTCTTGACAGATCAGCTTGTAGTTCTCAACTGAAATTGACAATATGAGAATAATGAGTTAAAGGCACATGAGTAAAATACCTGTATTTCATTCCTGTTTTATTTAGCTACAGTATCCAATTAAACTATTAATCATTTGAATACATGTATAGCTTTTCTGTTGACTTATTTTATACCAGTGACCCAGAAATGTTTCTAATGCATTTGATGTTTCTACTGTATCATAGAGAATGATGATTTGGCAACTTTTGGACATAATATTTGTCAGATGGAAAATAAATAAATTGGACAAGTGGATAAGGTATATAAGACTGGTACACCTTTGCAAAAAAAGGTCTTTACCGATTGAGAGTTTGACTTGTTTTGGAAAAACTATTTTCTCGCCTTTTTCTGCTATCCAAATTTAAAAAATTCAAATACAAAACTTGACAAAAAAATAAACATGAAATAATTGGTAAAGGAAAATATACTTTTACTGTAACAGAAATTTCAGTTGATCAATTCTAACTTTAAACCCAGTGTAAATGTCAAACCATTATGTATAACAACCTTTGCAGTTAGCATTCAAGAACACTTCCATTGTGATATACCCAGGAAAATCAACATTAAATTACCTGGATCTTTGAAATGGAGATTCACATATGAAATACGCAACTTTAAGTGCTGGATTTATTTTCATTTATTATGCAAAGCAAATATACTTACACATAAGCATCATAGCTAGGATTTTATTTGGGAAAATATTTCCTCTCCTGTACTAATTAACATCATTATGAATGATCTATTCCTACTCACCAGGTCGAGTAACTGGCAGTCCCTGTGATTCCAATTCCTCCTGAGTGGTGATCATATTTTGGATGACCTTATGGTCCACAAATGTGACCTTTGCCTTAGAATCATCAATGCATTTGAGACTTCCCTCGATGCCCTCATATTGTCTTTGTTGCTCCGTCTCTGGACATCTTGCGATGAGATTCTCAGGGTAGGTTTCATTCTTGTTGAAGGTTCTGGTCAGAATATCTGCAATTTCAAAACATTACAAGGTATTAGTTATTACTTTATGAAGAATTTTGAAGTTTTCCTCTCATGACAAATAAAGACGTTTATCTTAAACATATGAAGCCGCAATTCCAAACCTGGTGAAGTCGTATCACTTATCTGATATTTTAGATATTCTAAAACTTGCTGTAGCTTCATGAAAGACTGGAGACATTGCCTACAATGCTTTTGAAGGCAAATTCTTAAAGGACTTTGAAAATGATCTTACCTGGTACACACATCTCAGTAAAGAATTCCGAAGCACTCTCCATATAATCTCCTTTCTTTGGAATGATCAAAAGCAAAAGCTCAGCTTAGGACATTGAAAATGATCTTACCTGGTACACACATCTCAGTAAAGAACTCTGAAGCACTCTCCACATAATCTCCTTTCCTAGGAATGATATCATTCTTGATCAAGCTGCAGATAGGTGCCTTGAAGGCAGATGTAGCATTAGCATGAGCATGACAAGTAGTTGTTCCTGCTAGCTCACTCCAGGTTTGCTCTGTGGTTCCCAAGGGTGCAATGGCTAGTGTCACATTCTGCCATTCTGAAATTTAAAAAAAAATCATGTCTTTATTAAAAAAGAGGAGGTGTTATCACTGCATGAATATATGTTAGGGATAACCAGTATCTAAAAACACAAACAATCTTTTTATACAGAAGAGAGTGTGGTTATGCGAACATCCTTTGTTTATTACCCTTCATTATTAAGAGGCTAATCTAGTGGGAAAACAATTGCAGATTTGACTTAATTATGTCTCTAAAATTTACCAAAATTGAATACCTTTTTCTGATATTAATGACCTTATTGGTGTTTTAGTTTCAAGGCTTCAGCTGCACAATTTTAGCAAAACCAATTCTGGGTTAACCCCTTCCCTAGTCATGCCGTTATTGATAATCCAATACTCTAATTCCATTGCTTCTTCCTCACACACAACCAAACCCCATCACACCAAGTCTAACATAGCCCACTCTTAAACTCCGTTATTAAACTCACCTTTGAAAATTTTAGACTCAGTCAGTGTGTATGGAACCTCATAGGCAACGGGTCTGAGATCATATATGGTTCTTGCTGTGAAGG
>JXSR01S000793.1:28175-43680 GCA_000969725.1 Ophiothrix spiculata | reverse complement strand
AAACCAGGGTCCTGGTTAAAAATCATAACACTCTTTATTTGATAGCTATTGACCTTGAATTTGTATCCAGGAAGAAAGAACCATTCGTCCTTTTTCCACTACAAAACCACCTCTTATGCTGCTTTCATACTTGTAGCTTTGCAGTTTTGTCGCTTTGCTGCTTTGCCGCTTCATGTCGCTCCCAAAGTTGAATTCATTTCAACTCAAAAATTCTTGTCGTGCGAAAATTTTTTGCCGATATCGATTACCTCAGCGACATGTATGTACCTTTGCCGCTACGACATCGACAACCGTAAGCGGCAAGTTTTTGCAAAAAATATACGTCACGCAGTGACAAAGTTGCAAAGCAGCCAGGCCCGTAGCCAGGATTTTTTAAGGGGGGTGCGGATTTTCAAAAAGTGGACCTTTTGGAGGAACATTTTTCGTTTTGGTCGACCCTAAACTAATTTTAGTGGTTTTGACAAAGTGACAAGCAAAAAAAATAAAGTTTTTTAGCACTTTTGCAACCATTTTGTGCAGTATTTTATTAAAAAACGACCTACATTTACGTATTTTGGTGCTTTTGGTGTTCTTTGGGGGACATTTAGGGACATTTTGTGGACATTTTTTGTACATTGTCAAATTTGGGGGTGCGACGCCCCCACCGCACGCCTCCTGGCTACGGGCTTGAAAGCAGCATTAGTCTTACGGTACCTTACAGAATTTGAAAATTACTACATCATCTCCCAAGTAGGCCAGATAATTCAGCTTGTATGTAGGTCCCAGGGGCGTAACCAATGGGGGGGGGGGGGGGCCATCGGGAAGGAAAGCAAAAAAATGGGAAGGGAAGAAAGGGAGGAAGAAGAGAAAATGGGAAGAGAGAAGAAGAAAAGGGGGAAGAAAAAAGAAAAAAGGAAGGGAAAGAAAAGGGAAAGGAAAGGAGGAAAGAAAAGTGAAAGAAACCATTATTTCATCCAAAAATAGGCGTTTTTTAGCTAAAATAAACAAATTTGTCCAAATATTTTTGCCCGCGCGCTACGCGCGCGTTAATTTTTTTTTTTCAAGCAAGTACAAAAATCGGGAAGCCTCTTGAGTCTTGCACCCCACCGGACGGTCAAGGCTGGTTACGCCCCTGGTAGGTCCAGTACTGTGTAGGTCACTAGCAGGGTTCCCAGTCCATCAGGGGAAATTATTTTACTTTTTTCCAGTCAGGTCATTTCAATTTAAAAATTGCCTCCATCAGTGAAAAGACAGGGAATTTTGATTGTTTTATTCCATTGCACATACATCGTAGGCCAAGACCGTGACTTCCAAGACCGAGACTTTTAATATCCGAGACCGAGATCGAGATCAAATCAGTTGAAATAATTATCATGGAATTTTTAGACTTCATCAGGGAAAAATAGGGAATTTTATTTTCTTGAATTGCTGGGAACCCTGCCTAGAATTTTATTAAAACAGCAAAGACAAAATACGATAAAAAAAAATAGAAATCTGTGCAAAATCGGGCTAAGGCTCAATATGAGAAAAGTAAAAAAAAAACAAATTGACATTGTGCTTTGATAATGATTTCCCCATTGCTTAAAAAGGTGAATGAATCCCAATGAAAGTTTTGGCGTATTGCCATCAATATCGTGCCACTTTTAAGTTTTAGAAAACAAACATGATTCAGAGTGTGCATGGTCCTGTCGCGTGCCTTGAAAAACTAGAAATCAAGGCTATATAGTGTATGGTGTACCATTTGGGTCTTATTAGTCACAATTGTAGATATGATATATTGTGATCTTTTGAGAATTTATAAAGATATGAAATAAACGCACTTCATCACTTGCACTTTGTGCCATGCGGAAAAGATTAAAAGAAAAAATGTGGGGTGCTCTGGCAAAATGAGCGGAAAGTCGCGAATTTCAAATTGAGTTTATATATGACATAGATATTATTCTGCAATCTCAGCTTTCGAATGACAGGCCTATAATATGTCACTCTTTCTCCATTCTCCATTTAGAGATTTAAATTTACAAGGTAGTCCACTGAAAATCTGGCAATACAAATTAGCTGTAATATACCCAATTTTAGAAGGCCGGGATCAAATATATAAGTAGTTTTTCGGATCATTTTATTTCGATCCTTTAAGGGTCACTTTTGATCCAACGTGGATCGTTTTGATCCTTTTTCGGATCAATATATACAAATGGATCAAATTCACCAGGATCATTTTTGATCCGGTTTTAGGATCATTTTATTTTGATCTTTTTTGATTACAATATCAAAGTTTTGATCCGTATTTCTGGATTACTTTGATACGGAAAGGATGAGCTCATATTTGATACCGCGTTTGGATCTAACGTGATCTTTTGTCTCATATTTGAGTACACCCCATATCCACTACATAGCCGGGAATGTATACAATGGTATAAATACGATGATTTCACTACACTTGACAGCTGCCTGTTCCGTGGCCGAGTGGTTATAGAGCGATGGTCTCGTAATTACATGGTGTACGTGCGGCGTGGGTTCAAACCCTGCTAGGGTCACTTCAGTGAGATAATCTTTTTTTCGGATCAAGAACTGTGATCCTTATTTTTGGATCACATTGATCCTTAAAGGGTAAGCTCATATTTGATACCTAAAAAGGATCAAAATTGATCCTTTTTGTCTCATATTTGACCCTGGCTTTCTAAGAGTGCCGATTTTAGGATTAGGCCCGACAGTTTTATTCGATGACCTACGTCATTTTGTCGTCAGCATAGAATATTCTAAGCAAAATATTCTATACGATAGTGGAGTCTGCACCGGGCCTTACTGATTGCTATCATAGATGATAGCAAATTGTGATCAATTTCCCGTGATTAATTGCACTTCCCGGCATAATTGACCTTCGAAACTCGTGGATTAGCTAAACACTTATGCATGGATGCTTTTTATGTCAAAAAAAGAAATTCGATCTTTTCACCATATTTTTACTTTAGAAGCCATTTATTCAAGATCAATACATTCGCGACTTTCTGCTCATTTTACCAGAGCAACACATAAATGATTTTGCATATTATTTGGGTTAGGACTCCCGCTAGAAAACGAAATAAGTTTGCCAGCAAACTCCCATTTAGGGTAGGCTACCATATGTGTGATATTAGCTGATAATCTCAAGGGAAACGGATGAATCTGTGATAGGGTTAATTATGAATATTAGGTCTACATGCATAATTTAATTTTGATATTCGATTCAAAATTCATAATTACGTTCATTTTTCTTTTGAAAGGGTATATCAGTTCGGCGGAACTCACAATTCGGATACGTTTCCGAATTTAGATACTCCGTATCAAAATTCTGATACCGTATCCGAATTTGGATTAAAAACAGCTGAAACGGGATACCAGCTGAAATTAATATTCAGCTTCGCCGCGCTGTATAAAAGTCAATAATATAATCGTCATGTGTCATCTAAATTCTAAGAAAGTTTTGGCCAAATTATTTTTGCCTTCTGTGATAAGGAGCTATCAGGACATGTTTCGAAGCTGTCCCGCTGGAATTGCACAGATCATGGAAATGACATTTCCACAGATACATTTATCATAGATGCAAGAAAGATGTTCTACATGTACTTGCCAGCTTGCACTATCGATTTGTTTCCTGCGTCACGACAGGCGTATCAGAATTAGGATACCCCTCCATATCCTAATTCTGATACGGGTATCACAATTTGGATACAAAATGTACGTGGGTATCCAAATTCAGATACGTATCCGAATTTTGAGTTCCGCCGAACTGATATAAAGAACACATTGGAGTCCCACCGGAGCCTGTTATCCTCTACCAGTAATGTAAAAAAAACAAAAACGGATATTTAATTGAAACTTTCCAGATATTCGTCAAATAAATTTAACAAATTAGTAAGAAATGCACAGCCAACCATCGCCTACCTCAGGCCACGATTTTATTGAACGCTCGTATATCACATTATTTTAAACGATCAAAGGCTTTAAGGAAATGTCCCTCGTGGTACACCGTAACGTAAGTTGTTTAGAAATGCATAAATCACACCACCTAAATAACAAGGTGGTCCGAAATGTGTTCATTCTTACCCTGGAAAAATCGAGTATAATTCTAGTACAACATTCCTGAGATGCACATTTGGAAGTTTGGAACACAATTATAGTACAGTTTTAGTACAAATATAGTACAAATTTGTGTACTATATATAAATGTACTCAAATTGTACTTAAATAACGAGGTGGCCCGAAATGTGTTCTATCACAGTATTTTAAACGATCAAAGACTTCAGAAGGTAATGTCCCTCGTGGTACACCGTAACGTAAGTTGTTTAGAAATGCATAAATCACACCACCTTAAAAACGAGGTGGTCCGAAATGTGTTCAGGCTTATGTATAATAGGCCTATATACTATCTAAATGCGCAAGATAAATAACACTGTTTCCTTAAGTTTTTCGCACGTTTTCGTTTCTCGAGAGGGAACATCATTAATTAATCATTTATTTTGAAGACTTAAAATGAGCACGGAGATATACGATTCTCATAAAATCTTAAACAGAGTATGAGGCACTATATCAGTTATATCAAAATCAAAGTATAAAGATTACACTGAGATTATAACACTACACTTATGATAAATAGGCCTATATATAGGCCAATAACATCCAATACCAGAGAAAACTAGATCAACAACTGACTGAACTTGCGTCAAAGTTTTCCAGCAAATTCATATGGGGTTCATATAGCATCCATACGTAATTAACATCCCTAGTATTTCGTGGAAAAATTGCAAATTATGAAGTTCTTCGAAATAAAGCAGGAGGTTAAGGTTGATTATTGCTAACTTTTGTTGATTATCCTTGACTTTCGCCATCAACCGATAAAGATCCTTGTCCTGCTTGTCCTTTGACTCAAATTCATTTGAGACTCAACTAGAAAGGACACCAATTGCGATGGTGTTTTAGTTTTATTCGAAAAAGAAGGGTCTAATTTGGGTATAAAAACAAGTTTGCTTGCTGAAATCTCAGGATTGCCTGTGCCCATCCTCACAACCCATATCCCTGGCCCCACACAACATATATAAACTTATATATATACACCCTTCACACTTATTTTAAATTTAATAAGCCTACATTAATTTGTCCAGCAGTAATGAACATACATTTAGAATATTTTCTGGAAAATATTTTGATTATATGGAAATACTATAGGCCTACATAACAATGTCATTTTGAAATTTACATAGTAAATGTTATTGAAAACAATGGTTATCAAAATAGTATATAGGCCAACATTTTTCATTTTCCGACGTAATGAAACATTTCTTAGAAATATATTGATATGAATAAAGTTAACAAGAGCCATTGATTTTGTGAAACTTACTTTGCATCGTGGTAATCGATTGTGCCATAAATGTACGAAGAGTGTTCAATAAAATCGTGGCCCAAGGTATAGCACTCTTAGAAAAAAGAGTTCGAAAAGAACCCTTTTTGTCCTGTATGTGGAACCATTTTGTCTAAAAAGGTTCTTAAAAGGTTCTGACAAGAACCTTTGGCGATTGTTTGTTGAACCTTTAACAATTCAAGTAGGCCATGATTTAGGCCTATTTTACTTTCTGTGTATGCATAAACTGCAAATGTAGGGAAGAGAAGACATACTTAGTCCACTAAAGTAAAATTTACATATGATTTATTCTCTCCTCCTGAGAACATCTCTTTCTGTTTTAGAAAGAACCTTTGAGGGTTCTCTGGTCTTTGCTCAAAAAAGGTTCCATGAAGCTCAAGGAACCATTTTGGGGCTCAAGAACCTTTTCTGTGCCTTTTTGTTTTTGTTTTTGTTCTACAAGGAACCCAATGATTTTTCGACCTTGTTCCTTGTAGAACCAAAAAAGGTTCAGAAAAGGTTGTTGGTTGAGGCGCGCATAGGATAACACACAAAAGTGTTAAAAAGTTAAACACATCTATTGTTAAAAATAAAAATGCTGGGATCATAAATTTTTGAATATACTTCAATGATATATGCATAATGCTAAAGCATATATCGAATATTGACATATAATCCAAATTTTGTTTCCTAATGGTTTATATGTGGGTAATTTTCTCTATAAATTAATTTACAAACCATGCATTTACACTCGAAAACTTAAAAAAACGGCATATCGTTTGACCTAGTCGACGTGGTTGGTAAAAGTTAACACATTTTTCAAAAGGAAGCTTGACGAGGAATCCAATTATGTGATTAATTTTTAGGTTGTGTATGCAGGAAAAAACTTATGACCGAACTAATTTCAACTCAGTATTCTTGCAGGGGGGGGGGATTTGTGGTTGTAATATGCGACCTTCAGAGTGCGACCTATTTCCAAGTTATGTAAAGTGGTTATTAGTTCAGAACGTGACATTTTTGACTTGGCACACTGGGACAAGTTTACAAACTTTTCTTGGAAATGTTTACCAATGAACGTGACACAACAAAATAAAGTTACGGTGTTAATGGTGCATGTTTCAACAATTCGAATTCAATTTTATTTTGTGTTAACTTATCATTGATTAATTGCTTTTCTATAAATCATTGTTATAGATATAATTGTTTGGGATCATTGGGATAGATAATATAATGAATTAAAATGTGCAGAGATAATAAAAAACATTTCCAAGAAGACTTATAATAGTCCCTGTTTGTGTCTTTCAAAAAATGCACTGAACAAACTTACAGAATAATTAATTTGTTTAATTAAGAACCCAGTTTATAAAATGTGCCACAGAAAACCTATAACCAATGAAATCTTGTACACTGAAAACTTTAACTAGTCAAGCAGCTGCTTGACTAACTTTAAACTAGTCAGGCAGGTTAGTCCAGCTTGCCTGATTAGTTTTGAATAGCTTTAAACTAGTCAAGCCTGCTTGACTAGCTTGTAAACTAGTCAATCCCACTTGACTAACGTGCAAAACCTTGCTTGAAGAGTTTGCCAGACTGAGAGCTTGACTAGCTTGACAGTACAAAAGAGCTTGACCAACTTCTAGTTAGTCAAGCTGGCTTGACTAGCTTAAGTTAGTCAGGCTGAGCACGGTCAGGTGGAGTCATTGATGGCAACATGGTGGACAGCACAGACATGTTCATTATGTACTCATGTATCGTGAATCATAACATTTGATTATATGCAGCTCACGGACTATTTTGGTCATATGTCACTCTTGAACCTCTCTCAACATTATTGACGAATTAGCTACATATACATCGTGGATTAAGCTTAAAAGCTTGTTATCGTACATGCATGTGCACTGGCGTGCTCGACTAGCTTGCCTGACTAACGTTGCCTAGTCCCGTTAAGTTAGCCAAGATGTGTACCGTCTGGACTAACTTAAAACTAGTCAGTAACTAGTCAAGCGACTAGCCTAAACTAGTCCAGCTTGCTGGACTAACGTCAAGCTGGTCAACAGACTAACTTAAAACTAGTCAAGCAAGTAAAATGAGACTAGTCCAGCATGCTGGACTAGGCTAAGTTTAGTCCAGCAATACAGACTAACTTAAAGCTAGTCTAGATGTGTACCGTCTGGACTAGCTTAAAGTTAGTCAGGCTGACCAGTTTAGGTTTTCAGTGTATGATCATAGGTGAAGGTAAACGACGTTGATATTTTCATTTGAAACCTTTCAGGTTTCTTCGAAAATCGTTTTATAAAAGGTTAATAACGTTCAAGGTTCTGTAAATACCTATAGGGAGCAAAACAGGTTTACTTGCAACGAGAAATTATTTGTGTGTGTCCTATCTAGATGGGTGCTATGGACCATAGGTAACATCGCTAGGGTGGACACAAAATCATTCTGTTGCACGGAACCATACAGGAGGGGGTAAAAGTCATTACAGGGGGCACATTTGAAAATTGGTCAAATCTTGTTCAAAACCATTCTAACATGTTCCTCTCATCATAACGAACCAGAAAATGTGTACTTTGACCTATCTCCGATGAATGCTTCAAGAGTTATATCCGAAAACATGAAAGGTCAAATCAAGGATCAGGAGATAGGTCTATCAAGTATGGGAGTCAAAAATTTAAAAGTGTCCGATTTTATTCAGAATGGTCTCAAATTGTTCGTCTTGCAAAACTGTCTGTACAAAGTACACAAAGTAATATTTTCAAACGTCTACGATCAACCGTTGCTATGGTTACAGGTCGATATAAAGTTTTTGTTATTTCATGTGTATGCACCAATTGGAAATATTTTTTTTTCTTGATACCATAGAAACGATTGATCGAAGACGATGGAAAATATTACTTTATGCAGACAGTTTTGCAAGACGAACAATTTGAGACCATTTTGAACAAAATCCGACACTTTTAAAATTGTTGACTCCCATATATAGGCCCAACATGTGACGCCTGTAATCACCTTTCATGCTTTCGGTTATATCTCAAAAACTCTTCATCAGATATGGGTCAAAGTATATTTTTTCTGCTTCCATATGATGAGAGGAACATGTTAGAATGGTTTAAAACAAAATTTGACCAATTTTGAAGTTTGCCCCCTGCAATGACTTTTACCCCCCTCCTGCAGGGTCCCATGCAGGTGACTGATTTTGTGTCCACCTTAGTGTTGTTACCTTTGGTCCAGAGAACCCAAATAGATAGGACACATTAAAATAATTTCTCGTTGCAGTTTTACCCCTAAAATGGGGTTTTGCTCCCTAGGTAAAAGCAATTTTTTTTTCATGGATAATGAACTTTTTTGTTTAGTTTGCAAAGAACCAAACCCTCAATGGGTTCTCTTTATTCAGGGGGTAAACATGTGATTTGACTCTCATGGGTTCTTTAAATGGTTCTGCTCTTAATTGGTAATCCCTCCAATTACATTTATCTTTCCCTAGTTAAAAATTGAGGACCCTAGAACTAAAAGGAGGTTAAGTCACAAAATCTTGAAAATTGAGTTGTGTCAATTTCCTGCTACAGAATTCTCATTTCTACATTCTGTAAAAGTTTTGTAGTAATTTGAAGATCAGAACATGCATAAAAGTCACTGCGAAAATACCATTCAAGACTACACAAATGATTTTATGTTTGTGCCGTTTACTCAATGTGACTTAACCCCTTCTAGTTCTAGGGTCCTCAATTGTATTCTCATTCTTACGGTATTTAAACTGTGATATTCATTTTGATATATTGAATTGATTTGTACTTGGAAAATAAACTGAAACTGAAGTGCTAACTATAAATAGCATATGGCTATTACCTGGCTATTATAAATTGTAATGTACAACATCACGCAGTAAAAATGTTACCTGAAAAACAAATTTTACTTCATAATACATTTCTTGACTTTTTTTCTAAAAAAAACCCACCCTATTTCGCCTTGATAAAAAAGTCATGCTCAATTACGAACACACATACAAAGTAGACTTGGTCAAGTCCTTTGGGTGTCCCTTTATCATGCTTATCTTTAGGCCTATATCTTTGGCTTGGGATGGTAATCTTATTCCTTAATTCCCCTTTTTTTTCATGTTTGTTTTAAATTTTAAATTTCTTTTATTTTAGATTTTAATTTAAATTTTCATTTTATTTCTTTTTTAATTTCAGTTTGTATAGTTTTTAATATGGAAGGTTAGATTCCACTTTCCATGTTTAATTTTATACTTCTTTTTCCATTTTCATCAACACCACAAAGATTCCCAAAATAAAACTGCATATTGCCCTTAAGATTACAGCATGTATACATCAAGGCTTGTCAAGTTTATCCATATCCTGGGTCAAAGTCATTCCAAGTCCAACTACTTCAATACTTCAAGGTCCTATTAAACTAACTTTATCAAAATTATTTATCTACTTCCAACCACCAATATTATTCTGCTTCCCTGTATGTACAGAGATCTATATATTCACCCAGAAGCGCCAGCTAGTAGATTTACACTTTCAGGAATACTGTAAACGGGCAAATTTTCGCGAGGGTTTAATTTCCGCGAATTTCGCGAGTCAACATCTAACCGCGAATATATCACCTCGCGAATACATTCATTTTATGTGTAGGTCTATGTACTAAAGCTTTGAAACGCTAATTTAACACGCGCGGAAATGTCGTGATTGTCTGATTTCGCGAAAAATTCTGCTCGCGAAAATACTATAATACAAGGGGAGAAGAAACTTTTTCATGGAATACTATAGTATACAACCATGGGCGTCATTTCATTTTGAAGTGTGGGGGGGTCCGAGGGCGAATTTTTGGGGGGTCCTAGGGCAAATTTTCAAAACCGTGGAGGGGACACCTAATATTGTTAGGGGGGACACACAAAATAGTGGGGGGGACGTGTCCCCCCTGTCCCCCCTGAAATGACGCCCATGTATACAACATGTTCAAGGGGTGAGGAAGATGTTGAACATTTAGGCCTATGCTTTTACCATCAAAAGCCTGCCATGGGCCTCAAACTGAGGCTACATACAAAGTCACACAGTTGCTCGATATCCTGACATTTTCCGTGAGCAAAAAGTAAAATTTGATAAACTATGATTCCTTTATGAAACATTTTGATATTTCCAAAATCTTTCATACATTTTTATATATATTTAAAAAATCTCTTGCTTACATTAACCCTAACCGCGTAAAACCATACCTAAAAAAGAGATTTCCTTCACAAAAACTTTCCGAGATCTATATCAACCATTCAAATGCACAGAAAGACGAACAAATCAACACCATTAACGGAGACTTTGTATTAGTTTCTAGATTCAAATCACTCCGATAGATAGGTCAATCAACGCGTAATCTGCACTCTCTCTTACTAATTGTGTTTTAACCTAGTTTTCTATCCGGGGGCACTCACATATATGTCACAGACCACTTTTTTCAGACCGCCAGGCCGCTCACTAGATCCCCATTTTAAGCGTGATTCAGTTCTTTACATCCCTTTTTTAGGAAAAAGACACAAATTTAGCTCCAACCGCAAAAATTCCACAGGAAATGCGAAACTTTGCAGCTCAGAAGGCCATCTTTGACCAAAATTTCAGTTCACTATAGACCCCAAAATCAGTTTAAAAGTTCCATTGTTGGCAGAAAATCAGTTCACTTGACCCACCACTTTCAAAATTGAGTGCCCCCGGTTTTTCCATCTCTATATTTTCCTTGAAATAAAATGGACAACAATTAATCTGATATTTTGATAGAATCAGCAAAATAAATGAATAAAAAATATACTGGTATTAAAATATCAGAATTATTGCAATTTTAACATCTTCCGCTGACCCCGTAATCAAAGTTTTAGTAAAATCTACACATGTGCCAAGAATTTAAGTAGAAGATGGTATCTTGGCCGTCTTGGATTACGCAGGAAATGGAACTCCATTTGTTTCACCAAGATATGTATCAGTATTTTTGTGTGTTTTCTTGAAGCTAATATTCACAAAATGGCTTTTAAAAGTCAAGATAGCGAGGTATAACCCTTGGCCCAGTTAAAATAAAACCTAAGTGCTAAAATATCGGAGAAGTTAAAGATTATCTCTTCGTGCGGGAGTAATAAGTTGGTTTACTTTAATTTTGAGTTAAGTAAACCACACTGTCACACTTAAAAATAAGGTTCAATTAAGAACTTTTTTGGTCCCGTGAGGAGCACCCTTTTGTCTAAAATGTTCTTAAAAGGTTCTGTTAAGAACCTTTTAGCAGTAATCGGGGATAAGGAAAAGGCTCATTCGGAGATTTTGAAAAAAAAGGGGTGTACATTTTTCTTTTCGGTCTCATGTCATGGGTGAAACTGATACTTTTGCCTTTGCCCCATCACTCAAAAAAAAAACAAAAAAAAAAAAAACGGCACACCACTGCCTTTTAGTGTGTTTTTTTTCAGTGTAGAGCCTTTCAAAATTTAAGTATAGGCATCAAGGCGTGAAGGTCTCTTTTACTTTCTGTTTTTACATAATCTACAAATGTATAGGAAGGGAAAACAAAGTTAGTCCTTTACTGTTTTATCAAGATTCTTTGATCCAAGAATGTTCTTGAAGCTAAGGGTGACCATTTTAGGGGCTAGGGAACCTTTTCTGGACTCTTTTTTGTTCTGAAATTAGCCCAGCTTGTATGTGTATGGGTTCCTAGAACAATAAAGTTCTGAACATGCTGAAAGGGTTCTTTAGTCCTTAAAATTGTTCTTCTCAAGTTCTCAGCCAAAAGTTTAAACCTCATGAAACAATAATTAGAAGTTATGTATTCTTGGTGCAGATATTTCCTAAATATAACTATAGTCAACATCAGCCATAAAAGGGATATCAAGTGTGTCTGGTACATGGTATCAGCAAATCAACACCATTAATGGAGTTTTAAGTGCACTTTGTTGATCAAAATCAGCCCGGATAGATAGGTCAAATGCCCGGATATAATCGGCCATCTTCTTTACCTACTTCTCACATTTTGCAGCATAACAAATGCGGAGATTTTGACATCTTTAAAGAGGCATTTTCATTAAACTTGATATAAAATTGAATGATAGAGTTCAAGATGGTATTCAGTCATTTTGAATGACATTACAACATCATTTCCTGACATTAAACATAAGACCTGTAACATCAATTCACAACTGCAAAATGTTAACATGGTTAAGTACTGAAGACATTATCACAGCCGTCTTGAATTACATAGGAAATGACACGTCATCAAGCCTTTGTACAACCAAGATATATATCAGTATTTTTGTGTGTTTTCTTGCAGCTAATATTCACAAAATGGCTTTTAAAAGTCAAGCTATTGATGTATATCCCTCGGCCTGGTTTGATAAAATTCAAAGTGCTAAAACATAAAAGAGATATCTGATATGCGTTAGATTATAGAGTTGATAGTGTGTATGAAATAAAATAAAAGTACGCAAGCTTAGTCCATGAAAGTTCCAATAAACTCAACCAGCGCATATATTCCCTGAGAGTTGAAAGTAAACAGGTATTGTATACTAATTTGGTATGAAATGGTTATTGTGAGTCTTGTATGAAAAGTGCTTCAAAGGTTTGGCACACACTATGACAATGTTTAAGGTGACATAAAATTAATATCGAATTTACGTTGCGTCGGTGTAGCAATTTGTTCCTAAATATGACATTTATAGAGGATAGTCTCATCAGTGTCTGGCACTGCTTTCCATGAGGGTCCTCTGTCAGATGGTCAGATTTATTTGCCAGTTTTAGTGCAGGAGGAAAACCGGAGCGCCCGGAGGAAAACCTGCGGAAGCAAGTTTGGACTGGCAACCAATTGCACATACAGAGCCTGGACCACGGATCGAACCCGTGACATGGTCCTGGGCTCATTGGTGCAAGGCGAGGGAAGTACCGCTGCGCCACCTGCTTCCCTTGACAATGTCAGCTGTCATTTGCATGTGGGAGAATATGGAATTCCAACCAAATCACCTCATGTTTCCATTCAAATCCAGACAACACCAAGCCCATCCATCCAGACCACTGGTGCATTTGATACCCCTGGAAATCCAAAACAGTTTACAGAGATGCAGGTTCATGCACATTTTGTATACTAGCAAGTTACAAAGAAGCTTTTCATGAAAAAGCATCATCAAAAACTTCACCCTAACCATAAACCCAGCCTTAGCTCACTAACCATGATCCAACCCTAACCGTAAACTTTATTTTGGATGGGACCTAAAGTATACTAACTACTTGGTCCACTTTATTTCTTGACTAAAAATGCTACTTTTAAGCCTCAGAGTTTCCATTCCCTAGATTATGTTAATGTCTTTAATGCCATAGATCTTATTGTCATAGCCATAGCCCTCCCCCCCCCCATTACTGACCTGTCCGTCGGTTAAAAAAAAGCGCCCGTCGGTAAAGTTGAGCCGACCGGACGCAGGCCGGGCGGCGATACAGCACTCAATACAATTCTGTCGGTTCATCTTCGTATTGTGGCCCCCCAGTTTCGAAAACCTGGCTACGCCAATGCATAGCTGTAACTTTCATTGGTTCTTCTCACTATCAAGTCTATAATCTAAAGCGCATCAGATTTCTCCTTTTATATTTAGGAAAGTTTCAGCACTTACAATTTTATCAAACCAGGCCGAGGGTTATACCTTCGTATCTTGACTTTTAAAAGCCATTTTGTGAATATTAGCTGCAAGAAAACACACAAAAATACTGATACATATCTAAATCGTACAAATGCCTTATGGAGTGTCATTTCCTATGTAATCAAAGACTGCTGTGATAACGTCAGCACTTTTGCACATTGCGTGATGAATTGATGTTACAGGTCTTAAGTTTAATGGCAGGAAATGATGTTGCAATGTCATTCAAAACGACTGAATACCATCTTGATCTCAATCATTAAATTTTAATATCAAATTCAACGAAAATGCCTGTTAAAATGTGAAAATATATCAAACATAGCTCAGCTCAACATTGGTTATTCTGCAAAATATACAGAGGAAGCAGTAAAGACGATGGCAGATTGTATGGCGTTTGACCTATCTATTCAAGCAGATTTTGATCAAAAAAGTGCACTTAAAACTCCATTAACGGTGTTATCATACATATGATACCCCTTATCTGACAGACATGGACTAGTTATATTTTGGGAATATCTGCATCAACAACATATAATTTGTTTTATTCCACACAAATCAAACTGAACTTCGGTTTAACTATAACAATTGGTTTAATTTTGGGTGACATTGCTTGTGTTATAACTAGCGTCTACATCAGGCAATTAAAGGGGTATCAAAATTATAGGAGCGAATCAACACCAATAACCCTAACTCCCAAACGCTTAAAAACTACCTAAGTCCATATACGTCATACAAAAATTTCCTGTTTCCCCTGGGATTTGAACCCCGACCTCTGGCATCCCGATCCAATGTCCATCTATGGCAATCCACCGAGTATGGCCTGCCATGGCAGCCATTTCGTGCCCATCTGTATCCCTGTCTGTGACGTATTTGGACTGTTTGTTTGTTTGTTTGTTTATTATTCGGATATGCCAGATAAAAAGTACAACAAAGTTACATAGTATACAAAATATAGAAAACATGAAATACATTTGAACAAGCAGCATACATTTGAAAAATGAACATGGCCAACATTCAACACAATGCCATCAATAGACGAACACAAGGACAAAGCTGACAATCCAGGATTACCCATTAAGCCTGACAATATAAGCAAGCTTATTTCCAATGGGGTCCATGGGAAGAGAAAACAGATGAATGGAGATCAGACAAACAACAAATGATGGAGGGCCAAAATTACACAATGAAATCAGACAACTCCTGTTGGAGAGATGTATTTGCAAGATGGCGCTTGACATTTTGCTTAAAAGCATGCTTATTGGGTAATCCCTTGATGTTAGATGGGAGAGCATTCCAATCTAAGATGGCATTGTAGTAGAATGTGGTGGAAGCGATTCCTTAAAACTGTTATTACTTGATCTAGTTCTATGAGAATGTACTGTATGTGCCCTGCTGAAGTTTTGATGAAGGTAAGGTGGACCTTGAAGGTTAAAAATATTGAAAGCATGATTTAGCCTCAGTTGTTTGACTCTGTCATTAAATTTCAGAATGTTCAGCTGGTCAAGTTCCTG
>JXSR01S000793.1:0-21021 GCA_000969725.1 Ophiothrix spiculata | reverse complement strand
ACAAAATACCAAAAACAGGCTGAAAATAAAAGAAAAAGCTCAAATTAGGACTCTTTTGAAGGGATTAAAAAAGCTGAAATCAGCCTAAAAGCTGAACTCTCACACCCCTGAATTGAGTTGCATACTCTCTTTTACCTCTGAAAAGCGAACAAGAAGCAACTTAATGATTAAACCACTATAAAACACATATCAGAGGCTATGGTCAATCAGTTAAAAGTTAAAAGGAGCATACACCTTTAATCTATCATGTGTTTCTACAACTCATTGATAGTGAAAGAAGTTCCTAAATGCTGGCTCACACTATGACAAGTTCTCAATGTAAAGTGATAAACAAAATCACAACAGAATGTTAACTTTGGCACTCTACAGTGGCCTGGGAATTTTACAGTCACACATGATGACCAGTGGAAAATTCAAAAATGCAATTTGCAGCTTCATGTTGTTTGCTGTTGCACCCATTAGCCATAGGGAAAGCCTGCCTCTAATGATGTGAATAGTATTATTGCCTTACACAAATTCAGTTTATGGTGAGGGTTCTTCCTAGGGTAGAATTTTGCAATCTCTGCTGAAGTCATTCAACAGACTTAATTGGTCAGAAATTCTAGTAGATATTCCACTCCTAATAACATAAAGTAGGAATCGAATAATGCTTCATGAGATCTTCCTCTTTCAGAGGAGACTTTAGGCAATCGGTCCCATGTAATGAAGAGTCATACATGTACGTACAATTGCTGTCAGCATCAACAGTCTTTTAGGCGTTCTACCCCTGACCGTTCTGTTACATGTTTCATTCCAAATCTGCAAGTCATTAATCTTCAACCACATGAAGGCAGCACTTCAGAAAAGAAATAAAGATCAGAGGCATGCCCAACGGTAAGGACTTTTTTCTTGCTTGTCATTTTTTAAAAGCTGCCTTGAAAACTTTTTGGTGTACTTTTTGAATCTCACCTCATTCGAGAAAAACTATTGCTTGTGCCCCTCACTCAAAACATCATGCGCAAGCCAAAGATAGTGCCTTGGATAGTCTTTTCAGGCCCTAATTTTTTTAATTCTCAATTTGAAGTTTTGCAGTTTTTCATTGTACAAATATAATTGGTTTTACACTTGCCAAGCACTAGTGGTTATTCTTTATGCTAATGAAGACACAAATGTGAGGATATTCAAAATATATCCAATTAAACTACCATTCAAATTCAAAATCTCCCTGAAGCCATTTTGCCTCCTATCTTCAATAGAGGGCATAGTTTCATTAATGTGGTAGGAATACATTTGTCAGAGTTTTGACATAAAGATGCAACCATCACCGTCCAATCATAATATTCCATGATATTTCATTATGTTTTCACCACTTTGCCTCCTTTTTTCTTGCCTTTCCCTTTCTTGCCAACAGAGGGTGCTATTTTTCTTTTCTTGGTAGTAACCAGTGAGCCAGCATCAAGTCCACTGCCATATTCTAACATTGCTGCCTTGCCTTTACTGCTGCTGCCCTTGGTTTTAGAACCAGACATTTTATCTCTGCAAATGAACAAAAAAGATAGCATATTCTATAAGCTTAGATGTGGTATAATAAGATAATGAAATAAAAAGAACATTAAATTCTAAAATAAATCTTGCAAACAATTTTGGCAAAGTAATTTTTTTGAAGACATTTTGCCAAAATAAGAATACCATAGGTGGATAATATCCAAGGCAATTTTATAGGGGAATACGGATACGCCGCCATCTTGTGTCGCTCATGGAGCAGAGTTATTGTACCTCCGGATATATTCGGAGTTTGGCCCGATATCCAGGCAGTTCACATAAATCTTCACTTGACGCATATACAGCGTCAGGGGTAACGCTGAGATGTGAAATCTTAGGGTCCAATCGCAATGTTGCTATGCAAGAGCCAGTCCAAATAATAGGATTCCCAAACAAATTAGTCAATTTGGGGCTAACTTTGGACCCTCTTGGTATCCAAATTTAGAAGTCCCAGTGTCTCACATAATGCTTATCAATTTTCTGAGTTCAGTTAAGTTAACAGAGACAAACTAAATATAGATCATACTCAAAACAAATATCAACTTTATGTCATTGACCAAGACGAAAGACAATTTGATCACCATTGATCTTTCAAGAAAATGTCATCTTTTGGCACTCAATTGTGTTCTGATTTTTAACCAGAAGCTTGTCTCATTTAGATATTCGAATGAGTTTACCAGAGAGGTTGAAAAATTATAGTTTTACATCACGTGGAAAAGTGAGTATATCTAAAACTGATTGTTTGTGCAGTTTAATCTGGTATGGTATCATTATAAGGGGGTGTAACTAAAGATGCTTTAGTTATCTGCAGGGGCGTCGGAAGGAAAATAAAAGTGGTGCGGCCTGTGGCGCGATAGTTATCAAAGATAAGGAAATAACTAAGACCCAGAAGACAACATCTACTAAAAATGAATTTGTACATTGCTATGTTGTGGATATTTATGTCAAGACTAAAATAAAATCACATCAAAATCAATTAAATTTATTCATTATTTCTTTTTCTGGCTCAAAAGTGGTGCGGCCAAAGCCCACATGTTCCGACGCCCCTGTCTGTAGGTAAATTATAGTTATGATGTCATGGGATTTTTACCCCCTTGGATATAATGGGAGCAAACAAGGGGCACATGAGTGCCATAGTGCACTGAGCAAGATCTGAGCAATCTTGCTAAGCACACACTGGACCCTCGTTCAATTCTTGATCACTTGCCTTATTGGCATGACTTGGTGGAAGCGTTTGGTGAGATATTCCGAGATCTTATCTGCTCCTTACATTAAGTATTTTAGATTAGATTTTCAGTAAATATTCCTTGAGAGATCATCATCCTTTTAAGGGAACATTAAGTGAGTAGGTTCCGTGTACACAGTGTCATACGTGTACAGTGCACATGTAATTGCAGTCAGTATCAAAAAATATTCTATCCCTGACTGCTCCCAACCTTGTTTAAATTTTGGACTTGAAAATCTGCCTGTGAAATAATACTCACTCGGTGAGGCCTACAAAATATTTAAAGAAGGTGTTCCAATATACAGTTTACGCCGCTTAATCGTGACACCTCGGGAGAAGCAAAAAATTGTCCCAATTTAGCAAAGTACAGAAATCACCATATTAATGAGATGTTTTCACACTAAAATATATACACTAATTTCATAAGCTGACAAAAAGTGGATACAGTGAAAGAAATTTAAGAGACCTTTTGAATAGATTAAGATGTTTGCTGAGATTTACAATAGAATTTGGGATTGTGGTTTTAGATTTTTGTCCCATATTTGGAGTTTATTTACATAAAATTAACTTTGTCATCATCATTGTAGGAAATTGTCATCAAATTAATGCATTTTGCCAAAAACGACCCCATTTATCAGGAGGACTGTCCTGATTAACAGGTCAATTTTGTATATATAAAGAAACGGTTCCCTGACTGAATACGTCAATTAGCCAAAAATCCCTTTTAAGAGGATCCCGATTAAGTAGTACATGTATATATATTTGGAAATTTCTACTTTGCTATGGTATGATTGTTATAATTTCAGGTAAGGTATTGGTGAAAATTAACAAATGTCACATTTCAAAGTTTTTAATAAACCCACAATTTTTCTGTGATATGGAAAAACAAAAATTCACAGAATTTAGGGTTGCTCATGGAAGTTTAAAAAATGCCTTAAAGTACAAAAATTGTGGTAAAAGTCTGACTTTTTGTGTTGATTTCCAAAATATTACAAACAAAAGTGATAATTGAGCAGCAATCAACAACTGAATAAAACCATTCAAACATTAATTCGAGGCTTATGATGCCAAATTGAATAAACAAACACCCTTATATCAATTGATGATTTTCTATTTAGCACGAGTATCGATAGTCAGTCACTTCTTACACACGTACTGGAGTTGTTGACATTGTTTTAGAACAGTATGGACAATTTGGTTTCACTATTCTTGTTTTATTGTTGAAAACGGAAAATCTTTCAAATCTCTATTTCCATATACATGTAAAATAACAAGCAAATCAACAAACATATCTGCATATCTACTTAAAATACAATGGCTGGAAGAACAAGGTCTGTAAATAGCAATGCCCTGTGTAACATAGGAACATGAAAATTACTAGAACGTGATAATAAACGAAACAATTAAGCCCAAAAAGAACATTCAAAACAAAGATGGAAAGGCCTAAACAACAAGACAAGCAAAGGAACCCAGTGACATGTGAGCAAAAAGAGAGGAAAATGTGATTATTTATATTGTGAAACTAACAGTCTCTTAAATTGCGATCATGGTAGCCGTCCAACTCGTAACACAGAATTTTAATTTAGTAACACATAGAAATCAAATCTTTAGTTTTCAATTGTGCTGACAAAAACACATATCTTTTAACATCACAGGAAAAATAACATTTAGCATCTTTTGGTCGCCATACCTTAAAGGGGCAATTCACAATCCACTTTTCACGTTCAAGGTCACCTCTATAAAACTTGAGTTTTTCAGCTAATAAGAAACAATGAGTGATATATGTTACAATCCCCAAACCATTCTTTCAAAAGTTCTTGCATTTTTTAGAAAAGTGAGAAAATGTGTCATTTTCTAATTATTTTCCCGTCAGTAATTACAACACAGTAACCTTTTTAAAATGCTGAAAAACTTGTAACTTGAAAACGAATGGTTGGAATCATGTGAAATTTTTAGAATACATTTATGTTGCACTCTTCTTTTTATTTAGCTAGAAAAGAGGCCACATCAAAATCATGAATTGCGCCTTTAAAATGTCTCGCCAACATGGTACAAGCTGACGCTGTATAAATGCTATAATAACTCAAAGTTGACTCTTGCATCAAGTTATTCAAACACAAAGTATAGGTGGTTAAACATTCATTAAATATTCACAACATATTAAATAGAAAGTTACGATCTAAAATTACCTATTATCTCTCTGACTTAACAATGATTTTAGTCCAGTTGAATTTAAAACAACCATTCAAGGTTAGAGTGCAAAGTCCTCATAACAATGGCACAACTTCAATGGTAAAATTCCAAATTTGGGTATGAGAGTATAAATCAAATTACTAGTTGTAAATAGTCATTAAGGTTATCTAAACTCACTTAACTATCTTTATAATATCCATCATGATTGAGTCAACATTAAGCTTCTGTTTTCATCTTAAATTTACACTCAACACAATTTAATTTCTGTCAATATTAGATTTTCTGCTTGGCTTTGCACGCAAACCAGATTCTACTCAGATTGACGGGGACTTGAGGATCAACACTGGCTGCCACTTATGGGGATTGGAACACAAACTTGGAATCAAGTTCTGATATCATTGTGTTCCATTGGAGATTTACTGATGGTTTTATTATTTTCTATAAAATGTACCATGAGATATAAAATTACTGATGTAGAAAGTTGAAATTTGATCAAATGTTCTTTAAATCTGAAAACCGTGGTTTGATTTTTCCATGTTTCAATAGATTTTTATGTAAATCAAGGTTTGATTGTTTGCATTTTTCGATAGATGATATGTGAGCTTTCATTGTATAAATTATTTTGGAAGTCAGGCATATTGGTTCTGAAAAATTAAAAATATCCCAAACTGACTATCCAATCAATCAATCAATCAATCAATGATACACAGTACTTGCATGAAATGCATACCCTATGAAGGAGTCTATTCGTACAGGGGACCAACGGCTTTACGTAGCTTCCGAACCACGGAGCAAGTAGAGTAAAGTTTCTTGCCTAAGGAAACAAGGAGACGAAAAATACCCGGCCCGGGGCTCAAACCCACAACCTCTGTAATTTGAGACCCGTGCTCTTACCGCTCGGCCACGCTCCCCTCAAAGCATAGTAGTTTTTCTTAAAAAAAAGATTTGTCAGACTTGTTGTTGATATGGTCTGATTAAGGTTCATGCCTCTAGAGGGTGCCATTGGACCTGAAATGATATTTCGAGGAGAATGGAGTTTGCTTGGGCCGTAGTGGTCTAGTCTGTGGGAAAAAAAGAAAAAATGCAAAATGGAGTCTGCACAATTGTTCTTGACTGATTCTTAATCTTTGAGACCTATAGATTCCAGAACTGAATGATACAAAATCCGCACCATTGAGCATTTTGAGAAATCCAAGATGGCTGCCAAAATGACATCCATAACATGTTACTAGTCAAATCTCGTTCAAAACCACACCAACATGTTCCTCTCATCACAAGGAAGCAGAAATGGAAGAACCTATGTCTGAAATATGTTTCTGGAGTTATAGCCAAAAATGTGAAAGGTCATATAAGAGGTCACGGAACTGGTCCTATGGGAGCATAGACGGTAAAAATACTGTATTCTTACCGTCTATGATGGGAGTCCAAAATTTCAAAAGTATTCGATTTTGTTCAAACTGGTCTCAAACTGTTCCTCTTGCAAAAGTGTCTACACAAAGTGATAGTTTGAAGTGTGTCAGGTCAATTGTTGCGATGGTAGCAGGCAAAAACAAAGTCCATATTTACCATTGCATTGGTGCCTGTAGCACAAAGTTTTCCTTGACCTGTAACCATAGCAAAAACTAATCTGATGCACTTTACACTATTATTTTGTGCAGACAGTTTTAGACTTTTGAAATTTGTTGGGTGTTAAAGATACACACACTCTTTTCTCATCACTTTCTGTGTCAGTTCAAATGAAACAAAAACCATCACCCCAGAGGTTCATAAAAATTAACTCATAATTGGCTACAAATGGCAATTTGATTGTGTGTCATACTAAAGCATTGACTCAAGCCAATAGCCAAACTGGACTGACCAAACACACTCTTAGAATTTCCCTGTGGAGTCATTGTGCCCATGTGAGAATATCAGAACCAACATTAATTTACCGGCTAAAGAGAAGTAAATTGTCCTCATATTTGCTCTAAAGAGATGTAAATTGTCATTTACTAAAGTTGTATAAATAAACCATAAGAATATCTGATTATCATTATTTATATTGTGGAACAAATAGCTTTTAAGGGATAGAAAAAGGGGAAATATCCAGAGTTAGACCTGACTTGAAATACAAAAAAGCCTATCCTTTTGGCATTAACCCTTACTCTCGCACTTAAATACAGTCTAAGTCTGAATACGTCATGAAAAAATTTCCGGTTCCCCTCGGATCCCCCTGGGATTCGAACCCCTGATCCCCGCTATCCCGACCCAATGTCCAGCTATGCCAAGCCACCGAGCGCGGCCTGCCTGGGCAGCAATTTCCTAATCATTTATATTCGTCATCTGTGACGTATTCGGACTTAGGCTAATTCTTGATTTCTTACTATAGTACTTTGTAGTACGTAGGAGGGTAAGGGTTGATGTGCCTTTTAAACTGGTTTCAGAGTGTCTGTTCATCTTGAACTAGCTGTAAATGTGGCAAACTTTATTTGCACTGTAAGTGTAATACATGCCCGGGAATACATGCAAAGGTGGTAATTCACCAAATTGATAGCAGTTTTCGTCTCCTTGTTTCCTTGGGCAAGAAACTTTACTCTACTTGCTCCGTGGTTGGACAGTCACGTAAAGCCGTGGGTCCCCTGTACGAATAGACTCCTTCATGGGGTATGCATGTTATGCAAGTACTTGTATCATTGATTGATTGATCGATTGATTGATAGTTTGCAGATTTACAATTGAATATGCCAGGGTAAGAAAACCACAACTCCAATAGCTCCCTTCTGTTCAGGGGTTTTCTCAGAGATGCAGTTGCTTACGACTGCGGGATAACAATTTTTTTCATAAATAGTAAAAAATGTTTGCATCAGTTTTGCGTACGCAAATTTCAATGCACACTGAACGCATGCTTTACTAACGCGTTTGGTTAATCACGCGCCGCATAGCTGCGTAAATTATGCAGACGCAGATGTGATCAAAGTAATCAAATTTTATCAAAAAATGCCAGTTTTGGTTGTTTTTCTTGAAAACTAACACGGTGACCATATTCTTTTTTTTATTTCAGTATTTTGAAGGGCGCAAAAAGTGCTTTAACATATGTAAAAATTAAAACAATCAATGGAGCATTTACTATTTTACAAGCACATAACGATCAACGTTTTGGAGCTTTCCCTATATTTTGTATGGTAAATCGGGTGATTTTTTTGGAAAATATGTACATTTTGGAATGCCTGTATCTCAAAAATGAGCACGGTGACCTATATTTTTTTTATCTTAGATTCGTTATCAGCACAAATAAATCTACCAAATTCTAAATTTTTAAGAAAATCAATGGAGGATTTGCATCTCTGAGAAAACCCCTTAATTATACTTATAAAATGTGACCTTGTAGTTGACTTGTTTAGACATTGTTATATAATCTTTTTAATATATAGTTGCAGATGGGAGCTCATGGAGTTGGGGTTTTCTTGTACTGGCTGTTTAAATATAGCAACTATGTATATACTATAACAATTATCAAACAATGTCTATTGACATGGAAATGTTATTTTAGTGATGTGAAAGCATTTTCAGAGATTTGTATGCATTTATATTTTATAAGTATAATTAACAGAAGGGAGCTATTGGAGTTGAGGTTTTCTTACACTGACATATTCATTTATTTGTAACCATCCATTCAAAGTCTGCCCTGGTCAAATCTGTTCCATCACAGATTCAAAACGAACATATTTTCAACTTAAAATGACAATTGTTTAAAATTCATACTATGCACGGAAGTATATTGTATGGATTCTTCAAAGAATGACATGTCAGATAACCTAAAATCAAGAAAACATATGTTACAGTTTTCATATGCACATATAATACAGACTCCCTAAAAAGCGGATATTTTGTACTCTGCGAAAAATGAAATTTGCAACTTTTTTAATTGACCTCAAGGGGTTTAAAAGTTCGTAACTTCATTCTTTTTCAGTCAATTGTCAGAAATAGGTGTCAAAAGAAAGCTGAAATTCCAGCGCTTGTACACATAATTTTCAAAATATGTTTGAGAGTTCCATATTTGCGTACGAGCCATTTTCTTCGAGGTGAGGCGATACTTTTTTGGGAGTCTGTATTACTTGTGATTACATAAGAAAATGTTAGCTGTCAAAACTTTTGGAGTTGAAATAACAGTATGTACTTTGCTATGAGAAAAGCATGGATATTTCAAATCCGCAAAAATCACATGTGTATTTTGTGCTGTAATTGAAAATGAAAAATACCAACTTTACCAAAGTTTAGTGATGAACACAAAAAATAAATGGTTAAGTTAATAAAAGAATCAGGTATCATTATCAAAGCTATTGTCTTCTTATGCTTATGGGTCAAAAGTAATTATATTTATTCAATGACTAAAACAAGCCAGATGCCATGAAAATTTAATAACGTATAGAATTCTAATTTAAATCAACAACTTCCAGACTTTTGTAAAACAATATAGTTTGCAAAAATAAGAAAAAAAGTATTGGCAAGTAGAGATTAGAGGATGCATGAGAAAGCTTAAATCTAAATCAACAGCTATTAGCAGCAATTGAAATAGATACCACGCGGAGTGAAATCTTACGACTTTATCAGAACCTTGAGCACACATGCGCCTCTAGGGCTTGTTCAGTCCTTACTAATGGCATATTAACATGTCCCACTTCAACAGTGCGCAGTTCTGCCGGTTTCTGGATGAGAAGTCGCGTGATTTTGGCTGCCGATAAATGAAGGAGGATGATGGGAAAAGAGAGATTACTGATGGCTTGATCAAGGTAGTACAGAGTAGGGAATGGAATGGTGAGTAATTAGGTAACGAGTTCTCAAACTGAGTTCTGGAATTACTCTCTATGTATACATGGAATTCATCAACAGTCCCCATTTGCTTTTTTTAACACTGTAAAATACAGTAAGTATTTGATGTACTACAAACCCATAACCAAGGGTATAATGCTCCTCTGCACCACACCATATGCAAAAAGGCCCACTTTTTGACAAGCGAGTCAAAAATAGAAAAAAAGGAGGCATGTAGATCTTTTTCTAGAAGCTGTAAATAACCTTTGCCAAGCATGTCCCCCCATGCAGTGAGGTGATCTTTCTGCCTGTGCTGTCATGGTTGCTTGGAGTTCCCATAGGGTGCTGCTTTCCTTCCTGGAAACAGGCTGTTTCAAAACGGGAGGTACTTAGTTCAAAAAGGGGGTTATGGTGACATGCCTCAAATTTGGGTAGCAAAATCAGGCTCTCTGGTATTTCAATTGGTGCTGTTTCTTCACAAAATGTGGTATTTTGATATGTTCATTTTTCAAAATTTTCGCCAACGTTCAGATAATTTTGCCTAAATAGTGCAAATTGGGGCAGAAAACATGTGGTTTTTGATTCAATTTCACTCAAAATTTTGGAGATTTGGTAAATCGATGGGTCCCTTTTTCTTGAAAACTGGTATTTGGATGGTGGCTTTTCAATTTTCCCAGAGGCATGTCCCTAACCAAACGAAAATTTAACTGCTATCTTGGCGACAAGTTGTCAGCATTACACTGTCTTATTTAAACTTTTTTTGTGTTTTTAATGTTTAAACCTTGAAGTGTTTGACATAGGTAAAAATGGGTTTTTGTCATAAATTGCAAGCCGGAAGTAAGTAAAAAAAAAGGGAAAAAATCCAGAGAAGGAGGAAGACTCAAACATATTTAAGGTAAGGGTATCAATCAATCAATGATACAAGTACTTGCATGATAACATGCATACCCCATGAAGGAGTCTATTCGTACAGGGGACCCACGGCTTTACGTGACTGTCCGACCACGGAGCAAGTAGAGTAAAGTTTCTTGCTCAAGGAAACAAGGAGACGAAAACCGCCCGGCCCAGGGCTCGAACTCGCAACCTCTGCATTACGAGACCCGTGCTCTAACCGCTCGGCCACGCTCCCCTCTGTATGTACTAGTCTCCTCTTTTATTCTCAATGACTCTCGTTTTCAGCTTGCTTCAGTTCTAAAAGAGCAAATTTTTCAACAAGGCAGTTTAGTTTTCATGTGGGATGTGGCTAGCAAGCTACATATTGCCATCCTCCCAAAAAAGAGATTTGTATTGGCCTGTACCACAAATTGACTCAATATAATGCTATTTAGAACTTTTTACACCTATTTGTTTTCAAACTCCAACCACAGTAACTCGCAAAAACACATTCGACATCAGATTAGGGGAAGAACTCTCATCTGCTGCTATAAAACTGGCGGCTTTACAGCGCAAACACAACAAATAGCCTGACTTATCCCAGAGGAGAAATGACACTCGCTGGTTGAGAAGCAAATCTGCTGCCTAGTCTGACACATGGCTAGTGATCCTTATCAACGACTCGGAAGGATGACGGGTAGCTCTGAGAATAGTGTGCTATCTGACTCATTAGAGTTAAACTTTTTCAGACAACCCCAGAATTTGTCTTTTTTCTCTCTTTTTTGCAGTAGCGACCAGAGGAGGGTGGCCGGTGTTCACGTGTGAACCCCAGCGGATTTGGAATAACATAATTATGTTTATTACTAAAGAAAACTTTTGTAATTTTTTAGGAAAGGTAAAAATGTGATTTTTGTAATATTATCTTTAATACGTGACCCAATAGAAATACACGTAAAATGTATCCTAAATTTGCGTTTTAGAAATCTCCTGTCCCTAAATCTACTAGCTTCAGTAAATTGTGTCCTATGCCGCCTGGTAGCGACAAAAGGATTGGGGAGGGAGCAAATGAAACAATTTATGGTCACAATTTGGGAGTAAGAAATGGACTACATGCACGTGTACCATGTGCACATAAACAAATTTTCAGAGAAATTTGTTAATTTCAGCTAAAAATTGTATGTATAATTATATCATAAATGGGAACCTGAGTGTGAAATGTGCATCGGTGACTAGTATCTCTGGTTAAGCAAGATTGCAACCAATTCTCATTTTCTGGTGTTTTCAGTATACTTTTTATTGTTTTCCATTTGTCAACATATTTGACCAGATAATGAATTTGCTGGAAAAAGTATACTTTAGGTCCCATCAAAAACTTGACCCATGACCCAACCCTAACCCCTGACCCTAAACATACCCTTACAACTAATCCTAACCCTAAACCCTAAAATTTTGGATGTGACCTCAAGTCGACAAAAAACTTGTCCATGTACCAACCCTAGTATGAAGTGTTTTAGCCCCCCCATGATATGATCATATTCTATGATCAATATTGTGAAATATAAGAAAAACAAGCAATTCCAAATAAGTTAAAACAAAGAAAGGTTAACAACCTTTTTTTGATAGACTTACAAAGGTTAAAAGACCTTTTCTGAACAGACAATTAACACTCATTCATGATGGTACATTCCTAAAGCTTAATTGCAGCATTCAACATGTTCAGTTCTAAAAATAAAGTTCAATATTTCTTAATAATGACTATTAATATCATATCATTGGTAATTAATAACGAAAACATTAATTAGTATACTGATATCATTACAAGTCTTGCCTATGTTATTTGATGAAACCACTAGCACGCTTAAACTAATGAATCATAAAGTTAAATCATGGTTAAATGATCACATTTGAAACATGACATTATTGAGACAAAAATAACTAAAATGTTGCTATTTTTGTCTCAGAATGCAACAAGTACGTGACTTTATCCATAGCGTTGTCCAGGCTACTGCATCAGGGCTAAAGTGAAAACAATACCTTCAACATGAAATGATTTTGATTTCTGAGAAAACTGTGAATGAGAATTGTTTTTAATCATGAAGGCAGCAATTATATAATTTCCATTGCATCTATGGGAACTTTAACCATGGCTTCTGCATACACTCGCGGTCTAAAGTATTTCCGCACAAACACTTTATTCAGCCATATCTCACAAGGCATTTATAAGGAAACTATCGGCAAACTTATGTTGCTTTTGGTCAGATCTGATAGGTAATCTAGTTAAGTGTAAATTTTAGCTCCAAATGGGATCAACCTTCTCACGTATAGGTAACAACACAAATAGGTTGAAAAACATGATTTTTAGGTCAAGATTGATTTGACAACGCCTGGGTCAAGGTCACTTCACCGCTCAAGTTGAGTGGTCATGTGGAATGTGTATATGTAATAGAGTGACAAGCAGGCGATAAAATGTCCTGGTCACGCTTGACTTCCCCAAGAGAATGCTTGAAAGCTAATGAAAAATGATCCTTCAACGCCACCCAGTTTACAAACATAGGGCCATGGTAAAAGGTGGTATATGACATTTTAAAATGTATTAAGAGGTTTTTTAATCTGTCATATACCGTCACAAAACACTCCACATTCATCACAACCGTATTTTTGTAAACTGGTGGGGCGTTGAAGGATCATTTTTCGTTAGCTTTCAAGCATTCTCTTGGGGAAGTCAAGCGTGACCAGGACATTTTATCGCCTACTTGTCACTCTATTACATATACACATTCCACATGACCACTCAACTTGAGCGGTGAAGTGACCTTGTTTATATTGGCGCAGTCAAGTGTAACCAGGATATTTAATCGCTTGCTTTTCACTCTATTACATATACGCATTCCATATGACTACTCAACTTGAGTGGTGAAGTGACCTTGACCCAGGCGTTGTCAAATCAAATTTGACCTAAAAATCATGTTTTTCGACCCATTTGTGTTTTTGCCCCCTACCCGTACGTGAGGAGGTCGATCCCATTCGGTGCTCAATAGCAACATAAGTTTCCAGATAGTTTCCTTATAAAATGCTTTGTGAGATATGGCTGAATAAAGTGTTTGTGCGGAAATACTTTAAACCGCTAGTGTATATGCCAGTCTTGCATGCATTACGAAGCATGGGAAAATCTACCTGGCCAGTTCGTAGACTTGACGGATACGTGAAATATAAAACATAAATGTGACAATTCCATATTTTTCTTTTGTATGCTTAAAAATATCAATTTAAAGTTATGGTAACATTTAAAAATGTGCATTTAATTTTTGGATCTGTACATTCATTCTAAACTTGAATTTTTTATTATAAGTCAAACTTTGCATATACTTCATATTGTGACTGCAGCACCAAAACCCCTGACAACTAGTGTCCAGAGGTGGCATCGGGGTCTGGACCCGGGGGGGGGGGGCACTCACATATGTGGGCAGGATATATATGTCCGGCGGTGAAGACCCCCTTTTTCAGGCCGCCAGGCCGCTCACTAGATCCCCATTTTCAGCGTGATTCAGTTCTTTTGACCCCGTTTTTTAGAAAAATTGCAAAATCTTAGCTCTAACTGCATAAATTGCTCAGGAAATGCAAAAATTTTCAGTTTAGGAGGCTATTTTTGGCCAAAATTTCAGTTCACTAGACCCCCAAAAATTGGTTTCAAATGTCAATTTTTTACAGAAAATCAGTTCACCTGCCCCCAATTTCGGCGCTTCGCGTCTGACATACCTACCACTTTCAAAGTTGAGTGCCCCCCCCCGGGGGTCTGGAGGGGACAAATGACATGATACTCAAAAGGTACACCAATAATTTTTCAACATAGCTTTCTTAGCACATAAGCTACCCATCCTCATCCACAGCCCTTCCCAGGATCCCTGTAAAAGAATCACCCTATAAGTGGTGTACAGAACTGCAATTTTTGCATCCCTAAATATAGCCCTAACTCCAAGAATTAAGACGTTTCAAAATGTGTTTGGGTGAACCAAGTTCAAACATATAGGACAAATGAAAACAGCCATAAAATAATCAAAAGATACTAGGAGAAACAAATATCTTATTTCTTGTACCCCTTATGGTTTAGAGATACCCTAAAGTGTAGTTGCAAAGATTTTAACACCGCCAAGCTGTGAAAAAGAGCCTTTTCAACGCTTTTGTGGACAAGGGTACCCAAATAGCCAATCGTGTCGAGAGTAACCACCCCCCCAAAAAAAAAAATATGACATGCCCTTATGCACCTATCACTTGTAACTCCGGCCCCCAGGTACCCAGGCGCTAGCGGGGAATGCGCCCGAGCTCGTTCATCACAATTTGACGAGTCCCCGCCTAACACTCCGCCGACTTCCCCGTAGGGCGGGCATCATCAAATCTGAGTCACCGACGAAGTCCCGGCCCCATACCACAGGGAAAGGGCTCAAATTTCATAGATTTACGTCCAGGTCAAATTCCCCGCCTAAATGGTCACCATCGAGCCACTGCCGCATCCCCGCACGCGTTCCCCGTCTGGCGGGGACATCAGCATGCACAACTTCCCCGCACGAGCATGACGAGTTCCCCGCTAGTGCCCGGGTACCTGGGGGCCGGAATTACAAGTGATAGGTGCATTCCCAACACTTAATATATTCAATTACATTCATAATTTATTCTTAACGCATTATGTGTACTTAATAAGTGTATTAAACCCTTAATAAAGTATCATTTTAATATTTCTAATAATAAAATTTCTTCCAAATGGAGAGACCTTTAAAATATGAATGATATAAAAGCCTAAAAACATCAGCGTCTTTCAACCTACACGCCGCAGGAATCTAATGATGCATCTATAATGATGAACAGAGCCATTCCATAAAATGCAATATAATAAAAAAGGTTTTCCTTATTATCACTTCATTATCAAAAATATCATTATGGTTTTGTTATTGTTTTGATTTTCAAAAATGCATGAAAATATAGATGTATTACTAAAATATTTATGATATGAAAGGTATACAATATAAGCTTAATTGAGTCTTAATGGTCGTAAATGGATGTTAAATCAACCCAAGCGACACAATGATATTGTTTACAATTAGCATAAATATTTAAACAATTAATATTTTGGCATTCTTGAACTTTGAAAATGAATTGAGCGTGACTAATGGATGGCCTTTTAATTGGTTAAAGCAAGTAGGGAAAGATTTTCAAAGTTTGACTTATGCAAATCAAAGGAATCTTTAAACAAAATTGTAGATTTCAATTTTGGGGGTCCCAAAGGCTTGCAAGTCCGATCACCTTATGCACTAGCGAAAAATATTACCTTGAAAGGGCAAAAAAAGGGTTTGATTGCTTGTTCAAAGGCTCGCTAGTCCAAATATTAAAACAGCTAGGCTCACCAACCTAAAATCTTTAAAAAAATCGCTAATCCAAATTTTCAAAAAGCTGTCTAGTGCAAATTTTAAAAATGACTCGCTACTCAAAGTGATAAAAAGGCTCGGCTGTTTGAATTTAAAAAAGGCTTGTTAGTATAGAAGGGCATGCAACTATAATGCTGCAGGTATAGCATGACCACAGTTTTTCTAAAACTCCTTTTCTGAAGTCAAAATATACCCTTTTCCCCTATTCACACCCTAAAAGGAGAGTTACCATTTTGAAAAAGTACACTCTTAGAAAGGAAGGATCAAATATGAGACAAAAAGGATCAATTTTGATCCTTTTTAGGTATCAAATATGAGCTTACCCTTTAAGGATCAAATATTTCTTATAAAAAAGATCTGCCTAAAAACATCACACTGAAGTGACCCTAGCAGGGTTTGAACCCACGCCGCATGTACATCATGTAATTACAAGACCAAAGCTCTAACCATTCGGCCACGGGACACTCAGCTGTCTAGTGTGGTGAAATCATCGTATTTATACCATTGTTTACATTCCCGGCTATGTAGTGGATATGGGATGTACTCAAATATGAAACAAAAGATCACGTTAGATCCAAACGCGGTATCAAATATGAGCTCATCCTTTCCGTATCAAAGTAATTCAGAAATACGGATCAAAACTTTGATATTGGAATCAAAAAGGATCTTAATAAAATGATCCTAAAACCGGATCAAAAATGATCCTGGTGAATTTGATCCATTTGTATATATTGATCCGAAAAAGGATCAAAAGTGACCCTTAAAGGATCAAAATAAAATGATCCGAAAAACTACTCGCATATTTGATCCCGGCCTTCTTAGAGTGTAGCGAGCTATTTCTTAAATTCGGACTAGTGAGTTGCTTTTAAAATTCAGACTGGCTAGCCTATATTACAATTCAGACTAGCAAGCTGTGGAAATAGCAAGTCATCAGAATAGCGCGCTGCCCCCGATTTTGTGGCAATTGAATCCTTGTCAACACACGATCACCTTCAGTGAAGGTTAGGGGACCTTTCATCTAAGTTTGCATTTAACCTGCAGATCATACACACTCGTACGTCACTGGTTAGACTATGAGGTTACGGGGAGACATAATAGCCTTGAGACATCCCTTAATGATGCGTCTATTAATTAATCATTTGTTCAGGTAAATGTAGCAAAATTCTCAATTAATTTTTAATCAAATTTACGCTACATGAACTTTCTAATTGACTACATAAAGCTGAAATTAATTTTAGAGCAATTTGGAAAGTTCTCAGTACAATTAGTCTTTTTCTTAGAATCAAGGGCAGCTAAATAATGTTGTCTGACTTTGGTTCGGGAAAGTTTGTAATTCCTTTACGTAAAGGAATCCCTTCACTGTACAGTAAAGGAATTCATTCACACTAACTTTAAATCAATTTTTGGAGCAACCTATGAAAATCGGAGAACATTTTAAAGCATTTTCATATTGAATGGGACCTATTCTAAAAATTTAGCTATGAAATTTTGAATTCTATCTGCCAAAAATTTCGTAACTTGTCTATTATTATAGGCCTATATTAAATGTGTCTGTTCAGCCTGTATGAACTGTAAATGCAAGGAACTTCATTTTGCGCTACAAGTGAAAATACTTTTGGATACTTTTAAGACAATCAACAGAAAATATAGAGCTTATTGATCTTCAAATGCAGTTATCTCAGTTATACTTTTCACTCCCTGACAAACCTTGATGGACCGTAACTTGACTTCTGGAAATCGAGTGAAGTTCATTGAGGTGTCATTTTATTCCTTATAACATGATCTTTGCAAATATTTAAAAAAAGTGAAAATGTCAAGAGGATGCATTTTCCTAGCCCGTAAATAATATGCATTGTACCAGTCAAGCTGCTTACCACGTGCATGTTAAATGACGTCATATTTGCCCATAATATATCCCCAGACCTTCAAAAGGTGTGACTTGTCATTTACAATGTTTGCTGTGTTATCGGGATAATGTGATGACTGACATCTTGTCCCTTTCGTACGTCTAATTGTACTGCATTTTCCCTTGTTTTATTTACTCTTTTTAAAAGTCTTACAGGAAAGAAATATATTTCAAATTTCATGAATGTGTGGTCTAATATGTTTTCTGCCGGTTTGTACTAGCCAATTCACATAGAATTTGGTAAACAAGCTGCACGTAGATGTGACCTCATGAATTTAAAAGCTTAAAATTGACAATTTTGTTTAAAATGTAATAAAATAAAGAATCTTTATTCCTAACAGTCAAACATAGACATATCTTATTGAAAAAACTCTTAAATATTTTAATCTACATCTTCATTTTCTAGTCCGATCCTATCCGACAAGTCACGTTGAGAAAAAAATCTTGCGATCAAATCCTTAAGTCAATGGGTATTTAAGGTATCACCCGAGGGATTAAACCCTCCAAAATGGTAATTTTTACTAAATTAGTTTTTCTGCAAATTCAGACACTTTAGAATGTCCAGCAAACAGGTAAAGAAAAACAAAATGAAGAAAGCGCACACAAATTGTTAAAATATCGAATTAAAAATGTGAAATCCCTTTATTTACTTCTCCGTTGCCATGGTAACGACATCAAAAGAATGTATTTTGAAAGCTTAATTCTAACCCGATTGTCACAAAACTTTATATTTGGGGTTTCTCCAACAGCTCAGTTGATTGCTGCCCTCTGTTGGCAGATTGGATTATGTCCTACATTACAAACCATTTGAAGTAAATCAATTGTAATGCTATTTTTTAAAGGTTTCATATTTAGAATCTAACTAAAACTTTATCGTGCGATTTCCACATCTTCAATTTTCGGTCCATTTTTCAATTTCAAAAAAATGTGGCTCCATAACTACACCCCCTACAGACTTCAAACTTGGCAGGAATGTTCATTATTTCATTATCTAGAGCATGGACTTCAAACCAGGGGCATTAAACACTTTTTCAATATGATGACTTGATGATGACTGTATCCATTTTTGGTCTGTCAAACAAGGTATTTTCCAGTGTTTGTAATTTTCCTTACCCCCTGTAAGACCTAAAAGTAAGACCATTCTCTAGATCTTGACAAGAGCTTTAATTTGACATTTCATTCTACATTGTAGGACATTCAGTTGTGGAGCTACATTTTTTTGAAAATTTGACCTTCAAACGCTAATTAAATATGCAAATTAGCTAATTAATTATGCAAATAAAGTTAAAACGGGTATTTTCTAACATGTGCCTTATATGGACCACGTATGAAGTTGATAAACTATTTCCTTCATACATTTTGGTCAATCCCTCAGGTGATACCTAACATAGTATCTTGCCCTCCCTAGGAAATGGCCTTTCAAAGTGTGTAGAGGCTCTCTGGCTTTGGGGGCTTTGCCCATGGATCTACCAGGGGCCATTTAGTGGGCCCCTTGAACCCCTGGCCATGGGAGCGAGCGCTCCATTTGCTTCGCTCACTTTGCTTCGCCAATTTGCCCCCTCCCCCCCCCCCCCCCCCCCCCCCCCCCCCCCCCCCCCCCCCCCAATGTTGACAATCTTCCTAAGCCTATGTTAAGTAGAAACGAGTGAACTGGGAAGAAATTTCTCCATAACTACAAACTACAATTAACAGAAAATGCTTGTTTGTACCCCGGGGGGAGGGTACTTACATTGACGGAAGGTACGGGTATGTGCCGCCCTCGAGACCCCCTTTTCAAGCCTCCTCTTCCGCTCCCCAAGATGCTCTTTTCAAGATTACTTCAGTTCCGAAAACCCCAATTTCAGAGGAAATGACCCAAAATGTGTTTTAATATGATTCCATGCTAATTTTGAGCGATTTTCAGCTTAAATAGTCGTATTTTTATGGGAGAAAAGCAGTTCCTAAGACCCCAATTCGAGAAAAAAATCAGTTCCATAGACCCTGTTTTTGACCAAAAATCCGTTCCGTGAGGCCCTATGTTCGATATCGCGGATCTCACACACCTACCAAATTTTTTTTGAGTATCCCCCCGGGGTTTGTACTTTTGAATCAGACAAATTATTGATCTTTGCGAATGACTACTGTCTCTATGAACATCCAAATTTTTTGAAAAATTAGGAGCCCTGGAAGATTAGCAGATTTCATACCGTTTTGAAGAGCCTGATCTTTATCTAGGGAATTTGTGTCTAAGATTATCCAATTAAGAAAAAAACAACCCAACCCTTCAGAGCAATATCATCGCCTTGTGTCTTGTTCACCAACTCCTACAACTCTTATAATTCAGCCAGTTTTAAACTGGTTTTAAACGTGACCTTTCAATTTAAACAGTCCAAAAAGTATCTATGATGTGATATGTTTGTAACACTATGATTAAAAAACATAAATTAATGACACTTGAATTGACTCCTAATCTGTCAATTTATGATAGTTTGTTCCCTTAAATGCTGATTATTTTGACTTCAACAAAGAACATTGTTGATTTATTACAAAGAAAATGTGCGCATTGATCATTCACCCATGAACTTGTTGAACGTCAATATCATAGTGCAGTAGCCGCAAGGATTAAGCCCTGGGGGAGCCACTCTCAACTTGAATAGGGAGGTCAGCTTGGTTTAGGATCTTAGTAAATACCTTCCATCCCCATCATGCCTGGAGTTTGATTCCCTTACTGTATTCGAGTTTGGTTTAAGATCAGACCATTCTTGGAATTGAACAAGTACACACGAGAATGCACATTTATGGAAGAAAAGCTGAAAATTCTTGAAAAAATGTCACATAATTTCTAACAGGAAAATAAGGCTGAAATCAGCTTAACAGATTACTGAGAATTCATTCTTTTAAAACAGCTTGGTCCAATTTTTTTCGAAATTCAGTTTTCAATGTCACATGAAAGACGCCCACTCAATAGATCTAGGTTTCAAATTTCAACTGAATCGGTCAAATTGTTTTGATTTTATGGGAATTTTGTATTTCAGAGCCGCCTATGTCATATGTTACTGCTAGAACTAGTATCGTTCCCCTGATCTCCCCTCCCACGGACCCAGCAATGAGCCCGGCCA
>JXSR01S000792.1:105421-115740 GCA_000969725.1 Ophiothrix spiculata | reverse complement strand
AATTATCATCCTACAATTTTATAAATATATAAATAATTACTTAGTATTTCAAACTCTGAATTAATTATCAGACTTAATTAATGCATGTTATTGAAGCGGAATTTGACTTGGCATCATTTATTTCTGTCAAGAGAACCAGGTCTAGCAAAGCAACGACGAATCCTTTCAGATATTTCTCTATACATGATAACATACACAAGTCAATATATATAGGTGTCTATCATCATTAAATACTGTGTAAGTAAATGAGAGAGCATCAGGGGCAGATTGGAAATTCGACATTTACATGTTTATTTACATGTAGTTCACAAAAGGCGGGATAAGAGGTTCCGCTTTTTCAGACGTAATAGCACCTGTTCAGATATGTCATAATGATGATATGTTTATATCTCAGGAGTATTTCTATTTGTAGAATTTCCGTTTTAGATAAATGTGTTAAATTTGAATTTATCTTTAATAGTAACAATCTTACATTTATATACACAAACTATGCTTTATCTGAGTGACATTTAGCTCGTTCAACTGGAAAATTATTTAGATTGATAAGTATTAATTATACATATTGACTACTTCTTAATTGACTCAATTTGAATTAGAGCAATTATTTTTGTTGAATGTATTTATAAATATTTTCGTCCGTTAAAGACGCACACCACGTTAAGGACTAGCGTATTTTCAAGTGTAATTTATAAAATATTGAGAGTACTTTCTTTATAATAAGAATACGGGCGCCAAATCTCATAAGTGTATTTTAATAAAGTTTTAAACACCCATAACAGTAACTTATGTGATGAAATCATTACATCAATCTTACAGATAAATGTGTATTTTTCAGATTAAACGATGAATAACAAATCACTATCGGTAATCGTCAAACCGCTAACAATTGACGGAAAATATTTCAAAGCGTATGTGGTATTGGTATCTGTCTGATAGTTTAGCAATAGCTGATGAAAATCTTACTTGGATAAATCAATACGTCGCTTAACCGGCATTGTTTTCTCAAGTGAGCAGTCAAACTCTTTATGTAACAAGTTCCACCAATCTGCTCGTCATTTTATGTCAAAAATAGTATTACGAAAAGTATTTTTTGACACTTAAGGACTGAGTGGTTACTATTATGGTAACATTTCAAAAACGATATTTTTATATTATAATTAACGTCTTTTAAGATTGGTATATTACAAATAGGAGTCAGCATATTCGGAAATATAAGAAATATAAGTCACCAGGTAGATGACAAAATAAATAGCTGAATGTCGATCCGGATTTGTATTGTTTAATGAATGAATGTATGTAGTTGGACTCATTCATTAACAAGAACATTGTAATCTGTGATCACTTTTGAATGAAAACATAATAGATTTTTTCAAATTATTTGTATTTTAAGAAAAACGTATTTGTAACCTAAAGTAGAAACAGTCAGAGCTATATGCTCAACGTACAAAATGTGACCCTCGAATCCCACCTTGCATAAGTCTGTAGAAAAACAAAGTTATGTTACAAGTAAAATGTATGAATTACATGAGTATGATTCTCATATAAATACATTGTGACATTTGATTCAACCCAATTAAGTATTGTAAGCAAGCTGTCCTTGGACACCGTGTACATACGAGGCAAGGAATATCAAAGTTTCAGAATTCCAACCAAACTCATTACTTAAAGGGCAATTTTGCTATACCTGACATCATATACAATATCAATCAAATAAACTAAATGAAAATGTCTATATCAAACAGTTGCACTTTCTTATTGGATTTAACGAGGCTTGGGATGCAAGATCTCTATATTAAACTGTCTCCTTGGTCCATTGCCATACTATTTTTATCTTATCAATTAGAAGTAAACAAATTTCAACAACTCAGTAGCGTACCGTTGTTGATTCGTTATGAAGTAAGTCGGCGCACTGCTAATCGCGCGTCGGACACTTATAATACGTACGTGCAAAAGCACGTTGCTTTGCAAAAATTGTAAACATCAAAACAGGAAACATTCATAAATTAAGACTTTGATTCGGATAATGCTAAATATTTTTATGCAGGTGAATAGGCCTATCTGTTAAATTAAAAATATTTAGCATTATCCGAATCAAAGTCTTAATTTATGAATGTTTCCTGTTTTGATGTTAACAATTTTTGCAAAGCAACGTGCTTTTTGCACGTACGTATTATAAGTGTCAGTATTTAAGAATTTAATGCATTTCAGGAAGAAGCTCGTTATTGAAAGATATTCAAACACACCACACCACAGAGGTAGGGTAGCTAAAGCCACCCTCGCGCGATAAAATACACAGACGCATGGATGCATCGTTGTTGGTTCGCGATAAATACTGTCAGTGAATTAATAATCAGTTATTATTGTTCGTGCCCTTTCGGACATGGTAGTCAAAAAGACACTAACATTTGTTTTCACTTGCTTTTTATTCTGAAATATTAGATTTACAACATATTACAATGCAATGAAACCTTTTTGACAATGTAGTGTTGATACAAAATAACTTATTTGTTTGAAACAGTGGTCATCCATGTATATTATCAAAGAACGACGATTTTGGGCACCGTTACAGACATTTTAGTCAAGAAGGCAGTATCCCATTGTTTATTTGCATTCCGTTTATTTTTGTGAATTGAGGGGCATTGAAGGATCATTTTGTGATTTGCTTCCAAGCATTCTCTTGGCTCAGTCAAGCGTGACAAAGACATTCAATCCCCTGCTTATCACTCTACTACAGATAAACATTCCATATGACCACTCAACTTGAGTAAAGAAGTGACATTGAACAAGGCGGGGTCAAATCAAATTTGACCTAAAAATCACGTTTTTGACCCATTTTCGTTGTTGCCTCCTTACCAGTACATGAGAAAATTGATCACATTCTGAGTTCCATTTCACACCCAACAAGATTACCTATCAAATATGACCAAAAGCAACATAAGTTTAAAGATATTATCATCATTACTTGACCTTTACATAAAAAGTGGTAATAATATTTTTATTCCAACTATATGAGCAACCGTTTATTACAATACGACTTTTCAAACATATATCAATCGTCTATCTCTATGTGCATTAATGATATTCTCTCAGTCAAGTCCGAATGTTTAACTAGCCATTGGGTATCAAGTAGATATTTCAAATGAGCTGTAATGTTAAGTTCCAATGTTTAACACTGTAATAAACTGAGCTTCGAAATGTAATGGATCAAAAAATGAAACATGTTGAAGTCTACGAGAACAGGTTTTACGATTTCACATTACTGTGAACTCCTTTTTCTATTACTGAAAACGACCGTTTATTGTCTCTCTTTATGGGCGCGTAATTCTCATTATACATTTATAGTCCCCAACTATGTATGAAGATTAATAGCATGAAAAATATATAGAGAAATTTTATCTTCTTATTTGGTACAACTTGGCGATTTTTCACAATTTTAGCAAAAACATTTTCCCTTATTTTTTAATAATTGATCATTACCTATACATTACCGTATATATTGCAGTGTAAAAGTTGGCTGGGTTACATTGCTTAAGCCAAGTTGTCAAAATGCGTCTGGAACTGTGTCATAAAAAACATGTTATTGTGCTAAACTAAAAGTTCGAGTGGTTTCATTAATTTGACCATATATTTTTTGAAGGCAACATAATTTGCAGGTAAACATCGTGGGAACAATATGATACATATCGAAATCTCCGACTCGATGGAGGAATGATTAGTGAAAAACATTGATTGGATTATTCGCCTTTTAGAGAGCAAAAAATATATCTCAGTTAAAGATTCAAAAAATCCTTTTGTTCATGTATATTTTAATACACTACATAACTGAAAACTTTTCAGCCATATAGTGTTTTATGTTCAGAATAATAATAATAATACTAACACTAATAATAATAATAATATAACGGTGCTTATGAAGCCGGGGTCTCTTAGCGCTATACAAACCTAAGAAAACGAAAGAGTTACATGCATAGACATAATATACAAAAATAAAGTTATAATTACATATATACCTACATACATACTAAGCAAGGCATGAACATTATACAGTTATATGAAACAAGGAAATTATTTACCAAAAGCAAGTTTAAACAAATGTGTCTTAAGGCAAGATTTAAATTGATTGACAGTTTGACAGAATGACAATCTTTGTCACAGAATGTATCTTTTATTATTAATATTATCCCTATAAATGCTTTTAAGATTGTTATTTCTATTTTTAAATAAAGTACTAGTATATTTGCTATCCGTTCAAAATCTGGGTCTTTTAATTTGATAAGTTACAATTAGTAGTTTTTAAATTTAAAAACAAAAGAAAGAAAAATCTGTGACAAGTTCAAGTGCACGTCTTATATTATTTTAGATAATCAAGTTTATGAAGAGACTGCTTGCTTTTAAAATGAACCAAAAAGATGGCTTATTTGAATAATTCAGGAAATGAAATTATCCATGTGCAAATATTTATTTGACCGATATATTACTGCATTAAAACCAGAACAATAAATACACCTTTTTTATTTTTTCTTTGTTTGGTTTGTACATATTTGACAAATGAATTGACTGAGAACCCACTTCGGTTACAGTAACTGTTCTATATCTTTGTACGGATTACAAGTACTTTCCATCTGCTAAATCAACTTGTCACTTAAAGAAATAAGTGTAAAATGGGGTATATTCTAGTTTGTCCTCGAGGTATTTTATATATATTAATTCATAAAGATATAAGGATGATATGAACCAGGCCATTCTTTGAACCTATAATGTACAGTTCTAATATGCTATGAATGAATATAATCTCATTATTTTTACTTAACACTTTGTAGCCTCGAGGTTTAACTTCAACGTTAAAGTACTTATTCAAGATGCCGGCCTCGATAAGCAAAAAACATTTCCTACACTATTACTGTTGCGAGAGCTTATTTTGTTTCATTATTGCCTTTATCGGACATTTGTATGGCAAATCAGAAATGGATATCTCTGATATTGCCTAATAAGATTTATTACATTTATGCTTACAATCAGGGTTAAAATTAAGAAAATGTTCGGCATACCTTAGCAATTGAACAAATAAAAAAAAAACTTTTGAAAGAATAAGATGTAAAATATTAATCGGGAATTGAAAAAAGATAAAGAGAACGAGCATGAAGACATTGGTAGCTCTTGCTCTTGATCAGAAGTTGAGAAAAAGAATAAAAATAATGATCTATGTCAGTATTCGTTTTTGAATACCTGAAGCTTGAAGATGTTTGTATTACTTCAATAAAAGATATTCTTTAGTGTTATGCAACGCAGTAAAGTATCACCTGTCTATCATAAAAGTTCACGTCTATGTTTTTCTGGTTTAATGATCGGGAGAAGTGACGGTTATAATTTTTTTTATTACTGCTTATTGCACTCATGTATCCTGTTTTTCTAAATTGGGCAGAGTACTTTCTTACCATTAAAGCCGATTTTTCCTCTTTACCGTTACAATGTCACGATATCGATATAAAGTATATATGTAATTTAACTATACATTTATAAGTGTGCAGGGGTGAAGTATCTAATGTGAGAATAGCTAAATTAAGTACCTCATTTTAATGGTGATTTAACCACTTACATAACAGAAACAGTTGTAAACATAAAGCTGCTCTCAGATAAATTCAAAGTATTATGTACCATTATATATAATCAAACACCATTTTTAGCATCTGTAGTGCAACTAAGCCACGTGATATAAGGGATGCCGTTTTCAAGTTATGTTTTACGTATAAATATGAACAACTGAGCTGAAACTATTATTGCTATAAAGAGCCTAATGCCATTGTGGTTTCCTGTAAAAGCAATTAAAAGAAGACAATCGAGGGTGTAAGATTGAGATCAATAATGATTTGATGTCGTGTCAACATATAATAAGGAAAAATAAAATAATAAGAAAATCAGTTGCTCTGTTTCGAAACGGAGAGCGAAAAAGATAATGTTCTACCGAAACCTTGAAGTGTTTTTTCGATTTTTTTTTAACGCTTTGTTGTTTGAAAAGTGCTTTTGCCTGATATACTACATCTATGGTAATCTTTCCTATTTTATCATTACTTTTATTAACAAAAATATTTTTCCATTCTGCATTATGATATTATTGTAAAACATGATTATACACATTTTCAATGACAACATGATTTCTTCACCACATGGAAATTCATCACTAGAAATATCTAACCGCAGCTATTTGCATTATGATTCTGATATATTCTTAGCTGCACAGTAAAATATTCTACCTCAATCCATGTTTTGGTCATAAAGGCTTTTCGCTGGGCTTAAATTGTCAAAAATAGCTGTCAAATGTCCTTAAAATTGCGTATTAAATTGATTGCATGGATTACATTGATATGTAAGAACTTTAAAACGATATAGCTTACTGTATATCATATTGTGCTTGGAAAATGCCATATGTTTAGTATCTTATTATTTCTCATGAAATTCTTCTTCTGCTGTTGTTTATTTGTTTGTTTTGTTTGTTGTTTAGCAAGGTTTGATCGTGGGGATGCATGCTATAATTTATGATAAACCAATTTCAGCTCTATGCGAGTTTTATCTTTGACGTAACTAGAGATAATGGTTATGTTTCTAATACAACACTGCTGATTATGTCAAGTTAAATGCAGTGACTTGTCAATTATTAGAATTCTTTTAGTACATTTATAGAAAGGGTCAAATTTTAAGAGTAACAATAAAAGACAAAATATTATGTTGGCTATAACTGATACTACATAATATGATCTTGTGAACATAGCAGAAGATTACTTTAAAAGGTTTCGTGAAAGAAAAACAGGACGACGGGACAGAATATTCAATACGAAAGCAACATTGATGTTCGGACAATATGGTCATTTTCACTTTTTTACATATCGGATGCAAAGTCCATAACAATTATAATAAGATTAAGTTATAACGATTAAAATGACACCTCGATGGACTTTACCCGACAATCACAAATAAGTTATGGTTCCATTTCCAATAATCATCATTGGAGACAAAATACATTTACAGCATTTTCTTGTTTGAATATAAATGGCAAAGACATGCTTCTTAGCTCAGAACCTTGAAACGTGCGTGCATTTGCTTAATAGGTTTATTTATGACTGTAATCATACGAATGACAAACATCTAGAAAGTCTGTCGATAAAAATTCTTCACACTAATTTCAATTAGGTTTAATTGTACCTTGCAATAGTAATAACAATTACAATAGTTTACTTTACTTTCTGATTAAATCTTGCGGTTATACCATTAAAATAAAACCCAATTTTGTTGAAAGGTGGAACTTAATTTAATCATATTGCAACCCGATTAGCGTATCAGACAAATTAATCATAACCTCCCGACTAATCTACGAAACTTGTTTATGATATTGTTTTGTTTTGGACATCATTAAAAGTGTTATCAATTGTTGCTATAGAAAACCAATAATATACGTTATAAATTAATCATGTTATCTGTTAGTTAAGATTTTCAAATAATGATAACAAACCATTGTCTTAAAACCCATATTTTGCGATACTTATGAAATATGACATTAAAAAATACCCTTTTACTTTTCATGTAGTAAGAATATTCTAACTATCCATAATAATCTTAAACATGCCATACTAGCAATTATTTTCCTGATTTATTTTTGAAAACAAAACGCCTGTTAATAAAGATTATAAATTATTTTCAGCATAAAATGTCTTAAAAATCACATCACAATTTGTCTATAAAGATATCAAAACACACCATAAAGGCACGTATCATGTATTAAGCGTGTGAATGATAAAACATATCTCTCATCTCAACCCCAATACTTTACTTCATTACTCTTAAATGTTGAACGGTATTCTATTCTACGCTTTCCCAACACATAGTAAGCCTGATAATTATGAAACTAATGTCTTTGTAAAATTATTTCATGTAGACGTCTGAATGTATAAGTGTAAAAAGTAGATTTTTCAAACAAATTATGTTTCAAATTCTCAAAAGGTTTAGATATCCGGTTTTAAATGAGTAAAAATAAATGAGAGACATGACGAGAATAAATCTAAACTTATAATTATGAAACAAATTTTGAATGTTTTATGGTGATATAATCATAAAAACGTTTGTTATAAATCCATTTGGTTTACTAAATCTACAAGTATTATCCATACAGTGCAGAGATTTAACCTGTAAGCCCGTAATCATTCATTTAAGAATCATGTTTTGGCATTAGATGTTATTTCTTTATACTAATTGGGTCAATAATGAGTTTTTATTTTCAATATTGTGTTTGTCTTTTTCTTACTCTGCTTCAGCTGGGTTGTCACAGGTTTAGAATACTCTAATCTTGTATTATTGCTCGAGTTTATTATTGCTGAGTTTTTTATTTTTGTAAAAAAACGTTCTTAAAACACATTTATGTTTAAGTCATGTGATTTATATTTATTAAAGTTGCCTATAAATTCGAAATAAATGTATTAGAATCCTTGGCAAAATTATCATTCTATCATACTTTCGATACATAAATATATCATACAAGCCGGCTTAAAAGGTATTTCATCGTATTTCTCTAACATGAATTTGTACATTTAATCAACAGAGGCCTTGGGGTGTTATACTGCATCTCAAATTTCACTGGAACAAAACATCGACTCTGAGGCTCATCATATTTCATTATGACCACATATCTTGCTTACTTTGATTTCTTTATATGCGAGGTACACTTCAAGGGGATGACTACCTTAAAATCCCATTGTTATTATAACCCAATTCACGTTCCCATTCACATGTTACATCATTTTTGGTTATTTAAATATTGAACATTTAATATGTAAATTAATGTTATTAGCTCGTCATGCCATGCCATTTATATATGTTTTTACACAATAAGCTATTTTACAAATTTCAAACTCCCAAGGTGTAGTAAACTACCGTACATTTGTTGACTTCAGTGTAAAGTATTGCAAATGATTTTTGTTGTATATCATAATGAATTTTAGTAACCTTTTGGGTTTGTACCAAACAAGTGTTCCGGAAAGAGATTCACGAACCTAGTCAAATGTATTAAAGTGTATTGTAATAATGCTAATAATGCCTTGTGAATCTACGGTTTAAATCAATTTTGTGGAAGGCTAATCTTTTAATATGCATTAACGCAGGTGTTATTGATATAATATCTACTTTATAATTTCAATTTCTGTACAAATTATTTTCAAAAGGATAGACTATTTCAAAGTCATATCAAACTTATGTCAGATAATAACATACTAGCATGCATACACTGAAAATTGTGTTTCATCATTTGACAAATAATAAGTTGTCATGAAAATGGTCTAGTATGACAAACTATAATTTATCGTGGAATTCGTCATACAAGTATTGAACGACGAATTAAAATTAGTCATGAAAAACGGTCTAGTATGACGACTTTCACATGACAATTAGTCATGTGAAAAATTAGTTTGTCATGAGAAAAAAATAATTTGTCATGCACAAAAATGAATTTGTCATGCAAGTATAATAATTTGTCAAATAATTTGTCAAGTGACACTAGTTTTTAAGAGGTTTTGTTTTTGGTAGACTAATTCCATTTATGGCTCAATCCATGTGAAATCAACGAGACGAAACACTCAGGTTCTGCTTGCAGGTTTTGCAATGGCTGTCTAGTCTAGTCAATCCAGCCTGGACCTCGCAAGCGAACGCAAAGCGTGCGCCTACGTCGCTCGCTTGTGAGGTCCATCTAGAAGGACTAGTCTGGTCAGAATCTGATGATGAAGTATGAGTAAGCTTAAGTATGAGTACGGAAATTGTGAGTCCTCAGTCCAGTAGTGTTGTTGTGTCGTTCAAACTCGTCCTGCACAGATTTGTAATTCGTACAGTTACACAAATAGTTTGTCCTGCATTTGTTTTCGTTTGGCATGCGCCCGAAAATATCGTCAAGCGACGAATAAGGAGAAATTCACTTGCATGACTAATTTATAACCCCTGTTTGACGACTTTTCCACCACGTTTGACGAAATAATGTTTTCAGTGTACAAAAGGGTAAAAATATTTGCCTTAAGTAAGTGCCAACTTTCTTGAAAAGAGCAAGTCATAATGTTAATTTTGGTTATAAAACTTTAAACGTAAACAGTGAAACAAAGTACAGGACTTTAACAATTCTATTGGGTTTTTTTTAATTTCTAGTTTTTTTTAGCCTCTTCTGTTTCTCATGGTGCAATATTTTGGTTGCTTAAGGAGTTCATTATGCTATGTCAGAGTTATATTTTACCTTTTCCAATTATGCAATTGAAACAACACACTAAACCATCGGAACACTCCTAGAAACACGA
>JXSR01S000792.1:82808-101810 GCA_000969725.1 Ophiothrix spiculata | reverse complement strand
GAGGGATTGCTTAAGTGCATCCCGAAAATGTTTTGCGGTTTTGGACTCTTTCAATGATTTAGGGAGCGAGTTCCAAAGATTGGGGCCGCTAGAACAAATTCCATGGTCAGAGAAAGATGTTTTATAGTTTGTTATATTAAGCTCATTGACATGTCTTGTTGGATAGTCGTGGATATCAGAGCGTTTTGAAAAAGGTTCTTAAAGGCTCAGGGAGATAGTTTATTGATTATTTGTACATAAACAACCCTAGTTCTAATTTATACATATCATTAATTGTGAGAACATTGTTATTAGCAAGTAATGGTCCAGTATGACTTCTGAAATTATTTAACACGGTAGTGTGGTGAATGTCATTAAATGTTTAAAGAAATAGGTTAAAAGGGGAAGATTGATATTATTGTACCATGACGTTTATCTATTTCACTTTTTATTTCCATTTGAGGGGAAAAACAGTCAAAATTAGTCACTTTAACGTATGATGCCTCTGCAATTTGGTATTATTTTCCCATTGGACATTATATGCATGTTAATCACAAATTGCCTTACTGGTGTTATTCTATCTGCTTTGAGCTGAATATTTATATACATTTTAACACGAGAACTTAATTGAATTTTAATAAGAGAACTCTTTTGAACGTGATTTTGTGTATTTAAAAGTCTAAATATCGGGAAACAAAATGGGTCTATTTATCATAAATTAGAACAATATGTAGTAACGCTTTGTTTTTACTTCTAGTAAAACTATTTATGATAAGAGGTAAAATAGTCAGCTCTTCAGTTTTAGTTAAACGCTTTATCATTACTACAAATGCAATGTATTTGATAATATTTGTATTTTCCTCCGGCGGTGATATTCTCGTACAATGATACTTTTGATTATGCCATTTTTAGAATATTTAAATGGAACTTGACAATTGGAAAATCGCGGCAAATGACAATCACTGCTGGAATTGCGTCACCTTTGCTGCACTATTAATACCACATGCAACGTTGATGGATGATTTCGCATGATTGATGACTTGTTGTCTCAATCCGACAAACCTCTTATTCTCACGCAGTCTTGTAATGTTTGTATATGCTTTGAAACTAGATACTATTAACAAATGAAATCAAGATTATGGACGGAGAGAATAGTAAGAGATTAAACAGTCACACTCCTAAGTACACGGGCGACCAAACGAGCGACCGTCTGCTTAAACATCGATACCTCGATTTACCTCGATTCAACAGTACCCCTGTTATCGATTAACAACGAGACAGCTTGCTAAGGCTACATATTTTCTGAAGGCAACACATTGTGTGATTTGTCTTTTAAGTGCCTTTAAAATATCCCGGCCTTTGCTGTTTACACCGGCCTACTTGCCATTGATAACAGAATCTATCACCTATCGTGATTAGTTTAAGTCGAGAAAATTAAATGAAAATAGAAAGGCAAATCCGAGGATTTGTATGTTTGAAGGGAGGACACTCAAATAGTCTGATTTAAGTACCAAAGGTCAATGTAAAAAGCCATATAAAATATCAATTGTAGTTGGTAGTATACAAAACGTGTACAAAATGGGAAAAGCAATTCTAGTTGGTCATAAGAAGTAATTTGCCGATATCTTCAAATGACAGCACATATGACACATCATTTTATGATTCAGCATTAAATGCTCGGGAGGGGTGTACTTAGTACAAAAATGCTTACCATGACTAGGACGTTGCGCAAATTCGGATAACAAACAGGCTCTCTGGTATTTCAATCTGTCCTTTTTCCTTTACAAAATATGTTTGTATGGATCTACTTTTTCAAAATGTTCAACAATTGTCTTCAAGTGGCGAAATTTGGGCATTATTCACTAAATTTGGAAATTTCAACATTTTGCCAAAATATTTTAATCTTTGGGAATAAATGGTGATTAGTGAATAAAATTTGGCTCAAAATTTGAGAGATTTTGTACACAGAAGGTTTGCCTTACTTAAACTAAATTTGATTATAAATGGCAGTATAAATGGCAGTATAATGGCAACAATCATATAATACTAGACAGTTTCAAATTAACAAATACTCGTATTACTTTGAAAGGAAACATTTTTGCCTTGAACGCGTAGCCAATGTATTTTCATGTTTTACAACATGTGGAATAAAATTAATAAATTAAATGTAAGGCCAAAAAAAAAGAACTCTGTCTCAGCTTACTTAAGGTCAAAACCCTAAGCGCTATGCGCTTTTTTTTATAGTAAAAAAGGGCTACGCGGATGCGGAAATCCCCCCTAATGTTTTTTATTGCATTTTCGGCCACTATTTTTTTTTCGCGGCCGTTTATTTAACCTTTTTTCCGGTAGTTGAAAAAAAAAAGATGAACAAAACTGAAAACCTCTCAAAAAAGAAATGCGCTAAATTTGGATTTTTAAAAGCTATGCGCGCGGGAAGCTGAGACAGACCTTTTTTTTCTTTGGCCTAATATGGAAAAATATCGCCCCAACGATGAAATTACATGTTTCTTATGCACGAACCTGTTCCTTCATTCAAAATCATGACTGAACAGCCTCATGAACTATTATTAAATACTGACTGTAATTTCATTAAATTGAAGATTTATTCGAAGGTTAAGACCACTATTATGACAATATTTCTAGAAATCCCATTTAATAAGCGTAAATATTTCCATGACCTTGTCAAAAATTCATCTCAGTTGAGAATTTGTCATGGAGTTTACATTTCACATGGTGACCGTTCATCATTTTGCCATTTAACCTTTCCTCTGCTGCAAAAAGCAATAAGATAAGTTCCCATTTACATGTAAACCTGACGTTTTTTTAAACGGTTAAACAACATACCAATAAAACGATTCCAAATACCATGTAAAAAACCTTGGATAAGCTGAAATTGAAATATGAATCAATTTTATACAGTTCGGTATCAAAATTAACACAATCCGACTGAAAATATCTCAATACTTTTCATAAGAAGAACTACTCCTGTCCGGTACGATATGAGAAGTTATAATTTTACAGGGTTTGTGTTATCCGATCCATGCCCTTACATATTGAGTAGAAAGGAGGGATATTAACTCTCTTTTGTCAGAAGCTTTTCATGGACAGCTGTTAAGGAAATATCTGCTAGATTAGATTTTATATTGAATTCCCTTCCTTATTGGGTATCTTTAGGGCAAATATTCATATTATGTAATGTTTTATAGCCAACAGAAAGTATAGCTTTTGGGCGGGATGGACACTGACCTATGATATGTTGAATATTGCCTCTGCTCTTAGTTCATGAAAGTTAACTTTTAAGACCTTAAATGTTCAAGGCCGGTAAACCTTATAGATTACCCGGGAATATTTTCAGTACCATTTTTTTTGCAGGCTATTTTCCCCCTGGTATGGAAAAACGGTCTTCTTCATTTATTAAAAGAGGCTGGGTATCTAATTTCGCTATTAAAATTTACTGATTTTGTACAGTGTACCTCGCATTTTCCCTGTGAATAATGACAACAATTCAAGGTCAACAAAAGCTTTATACGTTGATTAGATTGTTTTAAATAAATAGCCTACGTTACTGCAAGTCAAGGGTAACCTCATTTCTTGAATAGAGAGTTTGGAAAATGGCAAACGATTGTGAGGTCGCAGGTTGAAATGGATACATAATATCAACACTTCATGAACTATATGATAGATTTCACACAAAAGAGTGATGATAACTCAACTTGCATCCATCAACTTTGGCTCACAAAGAACAAATGTGTACCTCAAATTTAATCTATTTAAACTTAAGGCTCGGTTTGGAAGTCTGGCCAACTGAAAACATAAGCATAAATCGAAAAGCACGTCAGAATAGACCCTAATACTAATTATAAGTCAATATAAAGAATGCATTTCCAGGACTTGAATGAATAAATGAAATCTGAAAAAAATTCATATGTAGAACCTAACCTAATGATAAGTCAATGTAAAGAATAAGGTTTTCCAGGGAGGGGTTTGATCGGTCAAAATTAGATAAATACATGCCTAACATATGACATTAATACAACAGTTTAACAACCCATTTATCTGTGGAAATAAATGTAAAGAAAAAAGGTTGGTTTTAAATATATGGACAAACATTTAAACCTTATGAAAGTGATATATTACGTTATCTAAAGTCCAAGGCTGATTAATAACATGTTCTTTATCTTGAATTAAATTAGGGAATAGGGGTATCGTTTTAATAACCTATTGCATGACTTTAATGTGGTAAAATAGACGCAGAAGACGCCAAAGAAGCACGTTTTATATGTAGCTATGAAATGCCATCATAAGGTGTGCATGATCAATTTGAAATATATTTGATTAACAGAATAGGGTGACAATTAAAATCGTGGGCAACCTGTTAACGACGTGAGATAATTTTGAGTGTTTCTTCGAAGAAGCCGAACATTTGTTGTGTGGATTCAAAATATTTCGAGTGAAAAATCAAAACAAAATAATATTAAATGTATTTATTATGTTTAGATAAACACTAACAGCCTGTTAACATTTATTTATCTGAGACAATTAACACATGTTTTGCTTTCAGTAACATTTGTCTTAGAGTTTGTATTGTCACGCAGTCGACCTCTCTATGACTGACGGATTTAAAAAGATCATGAAAAAAATGCATTTTTTTTAATTAACGCGAATATTTTGAACAATATAAACAGCCTAAACAATTTAAGTAATAACGAAATATCTGAACATTGATTGTTTACATGGATTTGTATACGAATCACATACATTTCTTGTAATGTGCATTCATTTTAATAAAATGACCAATTTTAAACAATTAAACATACTATCAATGTCAACATTTTCTCGTCTCTTATATGCGGAACAATTTCCACATTACATAATTGCTCCCGGTCACTGTTTTAATTTGATATAGGCTGGGTATCCAAGATTATTAAATGAAAATACGCGCATCTGGAAAAGGCACAATACGAAATAATTATTATTGTCATAGTCAAAAGAGATTGCAATTGATATCGTTTAAAAGGAAAAGAAGCGATAAATTTAAAGTGCTCTGTAATAGGAAGATTATATCAATTGGGATTACCGTATGCAGTCACTTTGAAAGTCATATCTATAATTGATTTAAAGAAATCAGAAATCACCTTGTCTATATCCAAGTCACCCCATCAAAAGGCAAAGCATGCAAACAGATCACTAACACGAACACTGCTTTAGTTCATAGTCGGGCAATATACTGCCTACCTAAATACCATTACAAAAATTCCTTCAAGGATTACTCGTCACTTGGCTTATCTTTTTTCCTGCATAACAAATGTATTCATAGGTTAACAGATGGATTGATGTTATTGAGGCTTAAGGGTTTTGTCACATATAACGAAACGTACGAATAACGTACACTGGTTTGGTAATCGATATACATGTATTTCAATAACTAAACCAGTGTACGTTATTAGTACCTTATCCGTACGTTTCGTGCTGTGTGACAGAGCCCTAAGTAATAGCAAGGATTTGTCGTGTAAACAGATTATAACGTGTCCGTTACAAGCAGCTCTATTCTGTAGGTTATATGGTTAAGTGAGCGTGATAGTCTAAAAAAGATAGAAGTAAAATTAGATTAAGGCACATTTACAGATACATGATTGTTTACATCACGCGAATTGGCTTTCAAAATAACCGCATTACTGGCGATAGAGTAGTTTGAATTGCCTTCTCGTTGTTAGACAACGGCACGTTTTTGTAAAGTTTAAAACGCATATATATCATGTAGATGAATCTGCTTTGACATTGGTATTGGGACGTTTTGAAAATCCAAGACCATAGATTGTATTGTAAAGGATTTAATATTATTGTATTGGAATGCAACAAAGTTGAGTATGTAAATATGAAATTCTGCAAATAGAAGACATTTGAAATGAAAATACTTAAACGTGTAATAAATCTTTTTGCTTTCATTTAATTTTTGTATTAATTTTATCTAAGACTTGACGAAAAATGTGTTTTAGAGATTATAGACATTACAAATGAAAGGAATGTAGAAGGTTGACTAGAATATATAAAGGAAACAACAGCATTGGAGAGCAAGATATTGAATAATTTCGAAACACTGTTTTAGTGAAATATTACCAAAATGACCAAATTACGAAGCATTATTATCCATTGTAGTGCTATAATGACCATCTTTTGCAAGAATTCAATGCTTCGCCCTTTCATATCGATTTTATTGATTTTTTTAAAAAAAACTAGTGTTTAGAGAACTAGAGCCTTTTACCATTTCGGCGAAATTTGTAATAATCATTTACGAGTGCCTTATAGGATGTATAACATATTTTAAAGATGGCCCTTTTATCACACCAACGTAATTAAGGAATGGTGAATAACTCACAAGAGGTTATTAGGTGTATTGTTGCATCTTACAAAATACGGTATTTTTAAAGTTCTGTCGGGTTGAAATACATTGAGGATAAGCGATATTGTTAAATACAAAAAGAAGAAGATGGGCATATAAGGATTTAATATTGTTTCATATATATGTTCTTAAAAGCCAATTCTTACTCTATTTAAATTTGATTTGCGTTTAGAATTTCATTAACTTGAAACTTAAATTGCGGCTCATCACTCATCGAGTCTTATATGACTGGTTAGAATTGTTACCGCCAATGGAAAATAAAAAGTATACGTTCCTCTTATGTGAGCAGGTATTACATGGTCATCTTAAACAAGGTACAAACTTAAACTTATTCAGAAATATTACAAATCAGATTATTAACTCTTTATTGTTCCTCAGAGTTTTCATGTTTCGGCAATGATAGGAGTTTCTGATTTTACATCACAGAAAAAATAGACTACATAAACATTTAAATCTCTGTTTTGTCAGAGATTTGTCAATTTTTTTTTTATATATCATAGTGAGTTAAAAAGGGCACTATTTTTAGATGTCAATATTCTACACAGTGGGTACACTTTCTTAGCATGTGTTACTCTTTAAATACATTTCGCTGATTTTTTCAACAAGCAGAAATGATTTCAACTAATTTGTAGCAATTTTAAGCTTGAATGGGCTCAACTACAGAACGAAAATGACAACACCAATTATGGATGAACTAGTCTGAAATCAAAAGCAACAACTGGTATGAAATGCGTCATGTTAACTTTTCAGAATCGATTACTGCATTTGATCCTTAGTTCTTATGTCGTTATTCTAAAGATACCAAGTATATTGTGGAGTGCTGTCAAGTCATATAGCTTCACTGGCTGCCTTTAGAATTTAGAATTAAGTATAAGTTAGCTGTTCTTTTCTTTTCTGCACTGTGAAGGTATGTTACCAACTTAACTATCTTCTACCAGTGGCGTAGCCAGACTTTTTGGTCAGGGGGGAGGGGGGGGGGCAAAGACATTTCGTCCCGATTTTTTTCCGATTTTCCCCCGGCGTTTGCACATTTCTTCCCAAATTTTTCCGGCAAAAATCCATTTTCGTACACCCAAAAAAAATTTAAGTCGATTTTAAAAACTGACAGGCAGGAAAAAAAAGGTTTTAAGTGTTTTCTGCACATCTCTTGACACGATTTTCAGCTTTTCCCCACGTTACCTGTTTACCCGATGCTCTCTCATTTTTCTTGTCCTTTCCGATTTTTCCCGCTGGTTGTCCCGATTTCCCGCTCGATTTTTTGTCAGGGGGCAGTCTGCCCCCCCCCCCCCTTGCCCCGTGCTGGCTACGCCACTGTCTTCTACGGTCTGCATATACGAACCAGCTCTATCACTTCAATCTTCTATTGAAGAAAGGACATTTGAAATCGCTTTAAGGTTTTCTTATATCCTTTCATTTTGCTACCCCTGCTTCCTCAGTTTGATCAACCCTTTTATTTTGTCCGGCTTCACTGAATTCACAGATGTCCTTTGTTTTGTTTGTTTGTGTGCATTGAGATCGTTCTATATGGAAGCCTTTATAAGAACCATCCATTTTTATGTTGTTATTCTTATTATCTTTAATGTTCTATGGTTTATCTATATCATAAGTGGATTCTGGTGCAATCACTCAGAAAGAAAGATGGGAACTCCGACCTGTGTAAATACAGACCGTCTCCTTAAATATAAATTTTAAGTCAAAATTCATTTTGAGTTTTGATAAACAGATAAGTTCCATTTATCATCATACTACCAGATCCAAATAAACACGTACAAAATCTCTAACGAATATCGGGAAATTGTGGGTCTTTAAATAGACGCTAAATTTTCAGATTTTCATTTTTTTTTAAAGCAGACAAGTTATATAAGCAGTAATGGGCTACCGTCGTATTTGATCTGCCGATGTTGTGTCAGACTAAAAGTAAGACCATGTCTAACCCACAAGTGTTGTCACTGATATAAACACACATATAAATAAACATATCTGGAATGGTTTCCCTAAGATGACACGCATCAAGTATATACCTAAGTAAGTGATACTATGTACTAGCCACAATATCAATAAACACTCATAAATGAGAGACTTCTTTTGATCAATTGTTCATTCATTTTATACAGACTATTAGAATAAAAATCAATGTCAGCATTGCATTCTTGTTTGTATGTCTTGACGTCAACATTTTATGGTTGTTTACCCTGTCTGACCGATTTAGATATCTCGCATCAGATACAGTACAACTACCTCTTAACTAATGTCCATTTACATCTTAAGCGCGGCAATAAAATGGATAATTGGTCGTTTGTGTTTGCCATTGATTTTTGTGTTGTCATAAACGTTAAATCACTTAAGGATGAGTAACTCAATTTCACTGATAGATCGGCAAGGTTTACTTTTATTTGGTTTTAATTTCATTTGTACAAAATGCCAAATTGGTTTGATTTTTGCACAATAAAATTGATTGGGATATTAATGTATATAGTTTAGGAATTAGATACCTTAGTTATTGAGACTCCAGAAGTGAAATTCTGTAGCCTTACTTTAATTAAACTTACAATCGTAAAAGAACAATAAGAATATTAATACCTTTATACAAAACTATTTTTAGTAATTCAAAATCGATCGCCTAACATGGCATTTATTAACATTTAAGACATGATGGGCGTGGCAATGCGTATAATATGGTTATGATATCATTTGAACAATAACGTTGAAGACATTTAAAGGCAACTGTACTTTATTTCTAGAGGCTGATACTTCATTATGTTTATTTAACTTGCGTTGAACTTCAAAAGCGAATTGGCTGCGAGAAATTCAGTATCTGAACGTTTTCATTATTAATATTTTAAAGCCAGTGTCCCGATCAGTAAACAATATATGGTTAAACTGAGATATTAAACAAACCTTACGTTAATATATGACTTTCACCAAATGAACTTTTTGGAATAAGACCTTACATTTCCAAAAAAAACACATTTGACAGCATAGTTTTTTTTTTAATTTGAATGAGGATGATAAAAAATGATTATTTATCATTATTCAATGACATATCAAAGTTTTGTTCTGAACTTTTAAAATGTAAGCGTTATTTGGAAATGAAAGGTCTAAGATATAGTTTAACTTGTTAAGTCCTTGAAAAAAGGCTGCGTCAATACCGATGGATAGTAATTGGTTTGTGAACCAAAGTGGGAACAGTTATCGTAAGCCATTCAGCAAGCAATAATGTTTTATGATAGCTTCTACAGATAGGAGCAGAAACAATTGCCGAAGTATCATGTTTCTAACGCAAATAAAAACAAAATGTCAATAACTATTAATTTCTATAAGTATCATGAATGTTTATTTTCAAGCGCTATAAACCTGCAATAATGGGTGTCGTGGTATTTATGCCTCAATACATCAGTAACAATGAGCGACAATACGTCTAGTCACATTTTAATTATTGCATTTTTGTGTATACAAAATTTGCCTCAAATAAGTAATATTTAATTAAAAAGCGTATTTTAATACGAACTTGATCCTACGTGATAATAAATAAAAGAAAATTAATATTTTGTACATTTTGATCATTGTCGTCATTATAGTCTCCGGTAATAGCCTATATCAAGTACTAAAATTAATAAAGACACAACATAAATTCTTCAGCAGTGAAGTAATTCTTCACCTTGCCTTTAATGACGTAAGTTGGATTTTCAAATCATTGAAAACTTTTTTTAATGGTGATGGACCGTGCCGTAGTTAGAGACAAATATTTTCTGTAATGATAGCATTTTTCAAGTTATGTCTTACGGAAAATATTAGTTTATATAACATACCCTTTCACAGAAGACACTTTACTTATTGTCAGGCAGTCAGTTTCTACTATCATGTTCAATACTCCAATATAACAAGAAAATGTAATTCATAAAACACGTTTATAATAAAAGTTAATATTTTGATAAAAATACAAGAGATGAAGAACTTATCATGGCAAAATAGGGTATAATAATATGTAAATAATACAGAGATCGTTTCACTCTAATCAAAAGTATTACTTAAAAATGAGCAAAAGAAAGTAGTAATTCCAAACGCAGTTATCATGTGATCAATATCCATAGCAATCCGCAAATATTCTTGATAATTTCTATTGATATGAAAGATAAATGTTTTGCTTAGTTAGATAGTATCATGTTTTGTTAAATACAAACCATATGTTTTCATAAGGTTGTTTGTTCGTCCTAGTTTCATTTTTACAAAACGTTTAATAATACAAAAAGAAATGCCAAAATCATTTGAATTTAAATCAAAATATGATGACCTTTTAAATGCTAATATTGTTCGTGGTTAGTGTTCTTTTTCTCTAATCAGTTATATCACAAAGAGTGTTTTGGGATGAATGCGAGTTAATTTTTATTTTAAATTTTATCTCAATATATTTTATCTTAATCAGGTAAGGTAAAAGAGATCACCTGTTTTTTCTTAATAGAAACGATATGATCAGACTTCACTGACCACGATACCTTTAACACTATGGCCCGTATTCCAGAAAGGTGTTTAGCTAAATCAAGGTTTTATTTCTCGTCAACAGCACGATTCATTGAACTGTTCTGCTTGTAAGCTGCAATGATGCATATCATTCCTGGACAGTTGATGCTCAGTTAAACAATGGTTTAGCTAAACATCTTTCTTGAATACGGGCCATGTTTGATTCGTGATAGCCATTCGCCGCTTGAAATGGTAAAATTTTTGCTTAAGGACGCTACGAAATCAAATCCCCGTGTCAAAGTAACTAAGGATAAATTAAAGTTGGTCTTAAATCTCTTTGTATTCAATTAATCATCTCACACAATAATATGAAAAGTGGGAATGATTTTACCAGGTCCTAATTTATGTCTTTGTCAACGTCTAAGAGTGTTATAGTTTCAATAGTGGAAAATACCGGTTCAACAATTCCCTGATGTCGAGTATAGGTTATGTTAAATATGTAACAGTTTTAATCTTTTGAGCATCATTAAGATTCCTTTAGATTAATTATCATCATAAACATTGTAAATTAATGAATAAATAGTCATAAAGCTTTGAATTAATTACCCTAAATAATGAATACCATTGAAGCTGATTTTGACTTGTGACATCATTCATTTCTGTCATGACAAGCATGTCTAGCAAAACAACGCAAAGCCTTTGAGATATTTCTACATTGATAGCATACATATATAGGAATTCGAAGTTAATAGACATTGGTGTCTATCATCATTATACTAGCACTGCGTAAGTAAGAGAGGGAACATTAGGGAGCATCGACATTTACATGTTTATTTTACATGTAGTTCACAAGAGGCAGGACAAGAGGTTCCTATTTATGGTAAAGTGACTCTTCATTCAGAAGTAATAACACCTGTTCATATATGCCATGATGATGATAAGTTTAGATCTCAAGTGTATATTTTATTTTCGAGTTTGAAGCTGTTTTTAATAGCAACAATCTTATACTCAGACAACTAATGCTTTATCTACATTAGCTCGTCTCGTTCAACCGGAAAATTATTTGATTGAAGTTTTAACAGATTTGGTGATTACCATTGCAACAGTAATGATAAACTTTCAATCTTTTTTCGGTAAAAGATAATTATTTTTATTCATTTAAACACCCACCACACTTGACTGGACTGGTATATTTTTTCGTCATTTACATGTACATTATTGAGATTAAATTCTGCATACATAGGGCCCAAAACATATAAACCGTCCCCTGTAAAAATAATAAGATTTTTTAATGCATTTCTTTGAGAGTTCAAAGCCCTTAATTCTTTCCCCCTGATTTTCCATATATTTGTTTTAAGTATATACTTAGACCTATTTTAATAGCCTATTTTGGGATATAACTAAGAGCTTTCAATAGTTGGTTGGTTGTCAAAAGAGTATTAAGAGGGGGTGTATAGTGCGTATCTACAAAGCAGAAGTTGGAAAATACCCATCGGCGTTAAATCAAAGATAAGTTTCTATGAGAATATTTATTCAACGCTATTGATTTTAAAGATATTTATGTTCAAAGAATAGACTTTTATCAATCATAGTTGTTCCCATAATTAGGCTTAAGTATGTATTAAAATAAATGACACGTTATAAAGTAGCGTGCTTTGAGGATATTGAACTTTGATCTTTTATTGCGTTCTCATTAAATGATGATGACTAATATAACTATAACCTAAAATCTCTTTTTTTCCCCATGGGCAAGATAAGAAAACCCATATGTTGTCCCTCGTTTCCCTTTTTCTTATCTCCTTTCGTTTTCCTATTCATTTGCGCCATCTGTCTATGCCTACATTTTGATCTTGTCTTTTTGGTCCTGTTGCTTACTGTTTTACTCACTGTCATTTCTTCTTGATTTTTGTCCTGGTGCCTGGTAAGGGCGAAAACATTCTACAAAATATAATGTCTTGGTGTGAAGAGTAAGGTTAGGTAATGATTTACACGCCTACACACCAGACATTGTTTCTTTAAATCACACAAATACCACTATCTCAATTACGCACGCCTCGGCGTCAAACGTTAGCTGTTTGGCGATTACTGAGAGTGATTTGTGTACTCACTACTCAGTAAGATTAATTTCATTACACCTTATGAAAAAGCGACTTCTTCATAATAAACCAAGCTGATTCATTAATTTATATAGTTTACATTGTTTATCAGATTCTATTTTGTAAAAACATACCAACTTCTACTTCAATGATGTCCTAGGTAATTATTGGCATTTAAAACTCAATATGCTCGAGTAAAAATCATGCCTATTATTAAGTGTAATACCAAACGCATTAGTCTGAACCAACAAGGGATGATTGGTTAATAACAAGGGAATATTTTGCATTTTTAAAATAAAAGTAACGTCGTTTAAGATTGGCAAGTACCAAATATAGAAGTTGACACATGGGGAATTTAAGTAACTCTGTGTAAAGCAGCAACTTGACAATACAAATAGAGTGTTGTCAGTCTTAGTTTACGTGGTAAATAGTATGTTTGTATATGTGACTGTTCATCTCAAATGAGCCATAAATGCAGCAAACTTCATTTTGCGCTACAGGTGGAAATAAATGACAAGACCGTTTGCCGAAACTGACCTTTTGACATATTCACAATACTTTTGCTTACTTTACAAGAAAATGATCGAAAATATGAAATATATCTGTATATTTTGAGGACAATCAACAGAAAATATAGGGCTTACTAATCTTGGAACGCGTTTCCAATAGAATTAAAGGGGCAATTCACTACTTTCAGTAATTATATAGAGAAGTGTTGAAATTACGTGAGAATAAATTAAAGTTGGTCTTAAATTCCCTTCGTTTTCATATAATCATCAAACAAAAGAATATGAAAAATAGGAATGACTTTGCCAGGTCCTAATATGTCTTTGTTAACGTTTAAGAGTAAAAATAGTTAAAATAATCACTGATGACGAGTTTTAGGTTTTGTTAAATCCGTAACAGTTTTTATCTTTTTTAGCATAATTACGAGATTCCTCTAGATTAGTTATCATCTGAAAGTTATATAATAACCGCAAAGCTATGAAATGATTAATCAAAATAATGCATACCATTGAAGCGAAATTTGACTAGTAATTGTATAACATCATTCATTTCTGTCATTTCTTAAGTACAAATGTAATGAGATTGAATATTTATAACGTTAAAAGTTTCAGACCTACTTTTTTTATTTTTAACATGATCGTGATGACAATGAATTCCAAAGAACGCTTGCCTGTAAAATAGAATATTCTTAATTAACATATTATTTTCTTCCCCCCTTAATTTTCCAGGTTGGCATTTAACCTATCTTGGAATGTAACTAGTATTGATTACAGGCCTTTTTTAATTGTTGGCTGATTTTTGAAAGAGTATTAACCGGTGATGTATAGTAGTGCGTATCTAGATATCATAGCAGAAATTGGAAAGTAGCCATCGACGTTAATTTAATTTCAGTTTATATGAGAATATGTAATTCAACTTCATTGGGTATAATGACATGTTATAAATTAACTTGGACATTGAACTTCGATCAATAAAGGCAGCTTTACACCGTGACGACTTGTCGTCGACAGAGGGTAATATTTACTATATGAACTATAGGGAATATTTTGCGTTTAAAAAATCAAATTAACGTTTTTGTTAAGATTGGCATGTGCCAAGTATTGAAGTTGACACCTTCTGGAACTTGACCACACAATAGAATGTTGTCAGTCTTTACATGGCTGTGTTATGTTTGTATTGTATATAAAAAATATTTATTGGCAAGCATTGTATACATGCCTGGTAATTTGTGGACGCTTTTACATAAGCAAAAAAAATCATATTATGGTAATGAATTGAGATATGATTTGACATTTAGACCTACTTGTCGGTGCGGCCCGCGAAATAAACAGTCTAAGAAAAGAAAGAAAGAATTCTTTAGGCTGAGAGCCAAGGATAACCCAAGAAAGCCTCCAAATGAAGCTTATTTCCATTGGGGTCCTAGATCTTTCTTTAATATTCAGTTTTAGTACAGGAGGAAAACCGGAGGACCCGGAGAACAACCTACGGAAGTGAGCATGGACTGAAAACCAAATGCACATAAAGCGCCGGGCGCGGGAATTGAACCCGGGACCTCATTGGTGCAAAGCGAGGGAAATACCGCTACACTAACCCGCTTCCCCAATCGGTATTAGACTCTTTTCTAAGTTGAGTACTTAGTTTCCTGAAAGTGTATGGAAGCAGAAAAAATGATCCTTGGATAAATAAAACTGTGACATTTGATTCAACAAAATCAAATTATCTGTACGCTGAAAAGCATATGTTTTCATATTGTATATTGAGCATATGTAAAAATCGGTATTATACTCTTTTCTTGGTCAACTGCCACATTGAAAACTTTTCATCTAAGGAAAAACTCACTTATACTACCTGTGACATTATATAATTAACCTTGTATTAACAAAGAACAATAATATTGCTTGCTGTTCCCGACACTGCAGCCAAAAATAGTAAGACAGTGCATTTTATTTTGAAAATTAACTACAATACTTGGTAATTAATCGAAACGTTTTAAAGGTCATAATAAGAAACAATTCTTTTTTTCTACTGATAAACATATGTTAGCCATTAGACATTTTTAACACATTTCAACAGCAAAAAGTAGTTCAAAAAGATCATTTATTTTAATATAAGGATACAATCATTTGTATTTTATTACCTGTGTTTTGTTTTATATTGCTTTGATCAGATATAAAATCATTTCCACCTTTCTCATCATTCCTTTTATGTTGACACTGAGAAAAGTTATATATATAATTTCATTATGTAAACATATATCAACCAATAAATACATACATCTTGTTAGATTGTGTCATATTATTTACGGACAAACAGTCTGATATCAGCGCCCGTGAATGTCCAATGGTTCATATTCTTTTATGCATGAACAATTAGCAGTATCGCTATCTGGGCGGTGGATATGAATATTCATAAGGCGGAGTACAAGATTTTAAAATCGAATTAAATCACTGAAAGAAGTCTGAATTTCAGAAAATTTTACGCAGAACAAATAAAAGAAAGTCTTAAAAACATTTTACAATTTTAAAAAGTTTGAATTGTTAAACTGTATGTCCAATACCGAGACATTTAACGGAATTTTTAATTTTGAACAAGACCGATGAAATTGGGTCTCAAAATTTGAGCTAAAATTAATACTTTCAGTATTATATATTTTAACTGTACCGCTGAAAACAAAGATTGAACCTTTATGTGTTTATTCATCCGAAAATCTTACGATAAGTATTGATAAAACAGATTTGATGTAGATGATTACCAAGATTACTCTTGTGAGTCCACAGACACACACATTTTCCGGAAATGATGATCAGTGCGCATGCGTAACCAATTAAGTTTAGGAGGCAGTATTTATTTAGTAAATATCCAGTAATTAGCAAGCAGTCGCATGGCGCAACGGATTGCATGAGACTCCGAATCTGGAGATCGTGGGTTCGAGTCCCGTCATATTCGTATTGTAAATTTCTATTTTTTTTTTTTGCCGTGGCGTGTTGATTTTTCTTCAATTATTCACTGTGCCGACTGAAATTCTCGAATTTTTGACATAATTTATACAAAAGAACCCAAACGGTTAATTTTCAGTCAAAACAACACATGTCAGATTCATTAATTTTCACATGAAATGCAACATTTTTAAACACAGCGAGGGCGAGCCATTCAAATCGCAAGGTCTGAGTTACGCTGCTTGCATCAGATGACCCGTAGTGACAAAAGGTGCTGGTTATCGAAATCTTGGTGCCTGGTATCGCAATACAAATCGCAGGCAAGTATGAAGAGCCGATATTAGGTACCTTTCATACTCCACATCAGCGTATTTATTTTTCCTTGTTTTATTTTCAATTTTAAAGTCTTGTAGGCAAAGTGTATTTTCCAAATTACATTAATCTGAGTTTCATATTTTGCTAGCGGAATCAACCAAACTGACGTCTTTTTATCTTCTAAAACAAGATTGATGTAGGGGTTGAAATTCGTATGTTTAAAAAGGCTCAAAATTGTTGATTTTTATAGTAAATACCATATAATGCATCATTTTTTACCAATAGCAAAAAATTCACTCACATTATAAAGGAAAAACTCCAAATTTTCATACCCACGTTCCCAATTTGCATTTGCTTCCTCCTTGTTCAAATAATTAGGGTTCAAAGTCAGCTTGATTGGCAGGTCACGTTAATAAAAAAAATTATCGCAACCAAGATTTTGTAATATCGATCGCGAGATCTAGAATACACATTGCTCATTATAGCTCATTTGCATAGGACCACAGGACACACTGCAAATTTTCTTTTACTCTTTCGCTTATCAACATTTGATCTTTTATTACCAAGACAACCAAGCTGAAAGACAATGGTAAAAAATATGTCAGTCCCATTGAAATAAAAGAAAAAGGAGTTCTTTATCGATTGGACAAAGCTGTGGATAAAACAAATCATGAATTTGATACTGTCATTACCCAATGAAATCAAAAAAATTTTGAGTTCCCTCCCCCGGAAAATACAAATCCTCGGATTTGCCTTTCTATTTGTGTATAATTTTCTTGACTTAAACTAATCAAGGTAGGATGATGGATTCTGTTATCAATGGTGAAGATGTAAACAGCAAAGGTTATTTCGAAAGGGCACATACACGACAAAACCAACAAAATATGTCTGCAGTAAATGTGTACCAATTCATCACATCAGTAATCATGGATGTCAAAAAAGAAAAGCAAGATGTCATTGAAACTAAAAGGTTCGAGTGTTGCTTTTGATCTAAAAGCAGGATAGGAGTGGGTCCACTTCACATGCAAAAGATCATATTCTGATGGGCTCTCCCTTTGCATTTAGCCTGTTTCAGTGTTCATATCTGGTGCAACCATTTTAATGACGGGCCAATACGGACACATTCACTGAGGATTTATTGGTCCAGTCAAACGCAAGTGTTCAAGCCTTTATAAATCCTCAGTGAATGTGCAAGCACTGGCCCGTCATTGAAATGTTTGATCTTTTATGTACTCTTCTCTCTATCCATCTTCTCGATTGTATTTGGTAAAAGTCTTGAAATTAATAGCTTATGTGGTAAAAGAAATGAACATCAGCTGCGTAAGAATAAGAGTATTGTCGCACAGAGGTTGATTGTCATTAATCATGCAAATTCATCCATCTACATTAAAACAAGTCAAAGATTCATGTATGGTATTAATAGTGCAGCAAAGGGGACACTTTTCTGATTGTCATGTTCTATAAGATAATCTACAAATGTGACAATCAAAAGTACCAATGTATATACTTCAATTGTTTATGAGTATATGCGATGTAACAAAAAGATCACCACATAAGACAAACAAAGACAATTTTCAAAAGAATAAAATAGTTACAGATCAAATTCTACCAGTGATTAAGATTTCAACCGTTTGTTTTCTTGTTTCTTTTTTGGCGAACAGGTGTAACTAACCCATCGAGTCGACAAACCAAAGTATCTGCAGTCAATCATGGCTACATAATATAATGTAATGTAGAATATTAGACATTTTAATGACTTGTTAATCTAGGTTAACTTAGCTTGCCATTATGATTTTTTTTATACACTTCGCGTATCATCTGGCCAATCAGAACGCACTGTATATAAAGTACGCGGAGTGGATTGGAAATTCACAATGCACTACGCGTGTTGTGCTCAGGCTTGCGTGACAAAAACAATGTATTATTCACACGCACTGAACGCTGGTCAAGCAACCCTGAACGCAACACGCGAAGTGCATGGTAAATTTTCAATCCTCCTTGTGCTCTAATCACCTAGATGACACGCAGAGTGTATGAATGGCTATTAATATTGAGCTGCTATAGACTCTGTGCTTTTAACAGGCAAAAAGTCAGCGGTGGCTCTTTATTTATATGACACAAATCTGGTTGTAAACAATTTCAAGTCAAACCGGATCCTTCATTCCACGCCTCAAAATTAAAAAGCCAATCACGATTCTGTATGTCATCTCTTTCATGTTAGCTCAATGCATTCGACTATCTGCATTCCAAGAAAACCGATATCTATAATACCAACCTAGTTCAGATCTGAAATGTCATTTATGTTATCATG
>JXSR01S000791.1:0-20507 GCA_000969725.1 Ophiothrix spiculata | reverse complement strand
ATGGAAAATGGTCAAGCTGCAACAATCTTAAAAATAAAAAGAAGCAACAAATACATTAAAGATGCTGTTAAAAGGTTTTTCTAACAACGATTTTAACTGACTTATTCTGTAATTTTGCAATTTCTTACCTTGTATGGTCACATCACATTTTTTTGCACAGCAATGTTAAATGTTAAAAAAATCTACCACCCGTATCATTTTTTTTTGCACTGGCCTGTTACTCCAATACATTTTTTTTTATGACAAAATTTCATTCTAAAAAGTTACAAAATGCGCCAAAATCATAAATGTCACATGTAGGCTTTCAAACATGGTGGCCAAATTGTTGTATGGTAGCTACTCAATTCTGAATTGAAAAAAACACTACCCCTCTTTTTTCTGAATAAATTGCAAGTGAAAGAAAAAGATTAATCTTCAGCATGGATTATGAAATGAGTGTTTGTGTAGGGTATGTGAGGTAAAATGGCAGGATCCATTTCTTGTCGCACATCAGCCACATCAGTCATAGAAAATAAATTCTTAAGGTATACATGAGAAAGTATATTCATATAAGGCCAAAAATTAAAAAAAAATTGTTGTGTTGCCCTCCCAAGAAAAAAATTTGGACACCCGGCAGGCCAGCCTATTTTTTTTTTTATTCAATGAACTGAATTTGACTGGGCATCAGCATTGGGCTGTTTTCCTTGTGGTTCTTGCTTGTAGTCATGTCACCAAAATAAAACAAAATAAATAAAATGTTGTCAATGAACCTATATAAAAATGATTGCATTACTCAAGCTTCAGAGAAGAATTTATTTAATCTAGCGATACTTGTTACATGCATGTGTTGACCAAATTTGATTTTAAATTGCATAAAAACATCCTTTATAACGAAAATTTCTGAGATTGAATTTGTTTAAGAACTATGTTTACAAAATAGACAACACCTGTAAGATGAGCTGATTTTGTTTGTGGATACGAACAGTGATATGATGATCTACCATGCAGGTACGTGTTGATGAAAATAGTAATATCGCGGAAAACGATATCATTTTGTTGTAAAAAAAATTAAAGGAGCTGCTTCTTTGGATTTCTGCTATACCACAACTTTTACAACCAAAAACACATGTGAAACATTTCATTAACAGCCAAAATCATAAAAAGCATGTTTAAAAAAAAAAAAGAGCCTAGCTTTTTAAAATTTGACCCAACTGATGAGGGCAACACAAGTATTTTTTATTTCAAGCCTAACTAACATGAAAAATCACAATTTTTAGAAATTTGCTTTTATATGTCAAAAAGAAATAGAACTAAAATGCAAAAAAAAAAATTAAAATTCATCATTTATGGGCAATAGGATATCAAAAGTGAATATATAGCACATGTGATTATCAAACCAAACCACGCACATCGTTTTATAGAATGACACCAAACCAAATTGGGCTGGTTCTCTTCTACAAATTAGGCCTACTGTCAGTGATTTCATGGAAAATCAAAAGTACATACAAGTTCTTGGCAAGAAAATAGAATTAAGTAAAATGGACATATTGAGGGTTGAGAGAATGTCGTATCTGCATTTCAAATCCCAAGAATAAGATCTCTAGACCTAATAGGTCTTTCTGGATGAATAATCTTATACAATCAGATAGTTCTTACTATTTCCAGAATATAAGAACAGTCAATATTTGTTTTATGGAAGTGTCTATACGTAGGCCCGTCCTGCACTTAATTTTTGTGAAGTCTATACACAGGGCCACCGTTGGTGGCGAAATCACAAGCGGCTAGGGGACGACATAGTAACCTGGTCAATCACACTCTGATCTAATGTAATAATAACGCAGTAAATATTGAGATCGATGTAATTATCACCTTATAAATATCTTGCTATTATGACTATAATAATTAGCTTTTAAAAGGTATAATTTATCAACATCAATTTTTGTCATCCATTTCATTTTTTTGTTTTGCAATACGGATGCTTACTTATCACTACTTATTATAATTTTTTACTTGTTTTTCATCCTTTCTCCTATTTTATGGTTTTAGTCATTTTCTGTGTAAAAATCTTCTTTGTATCTAATAGGCCTAATAATATATTGAAATTTTACTTACTCTTCACATGAGTTTTTCATGTTGTTTTTAATTTGTTATTGAACTAAAGTACTTATTCATTTATATATCATTCATCTTATTTGTTTAATTATTTATTCATTTATTTATTTATTTTTTGTCTATTTTATTTATTTATTCTATGATATATTTTTGATGTGTTACTTGTATTTTGAATGGAAATAGACACAGGTGCGTATAGACTTTACACAATTAACTGCAGGACGGTCCTGCTTATAGCCATGGCCTTGCTTTATATAAAAAAACAATAATTTTAGCTGGGTAAGAGAAAAACTACACTGGACTTAAAAAGTAGAGCTATGATGCGAGAAAAGAACCAGCCCAGATGACACCTCAAGAAACACCACTCACCCTTAAGAACTATGAATGGAAAGCATGGAAGAGTGAAAACAGACAATATGATTGGATAGGATTAGAATGCTGTATAAGTGGTATATTTTGCACTACATTTATTTTTGCACTTTTTGCACTCAGCTGACCTTGCGCAAAATAAATGTAGTGCAAAAAATGGTTATGTAATATACCGCTATGATAAAAAATATGAGCGCAAAAATTAAAATGCACAATATGATTCAAATATTAGCTGTGTGTGAAAAATACTGAGTGCGAAAATATTGGCGTTTCCAGTATGATACTGTATAAGTGGTATATTTCGCGCCACGATAATTTTTGAAATCAATTTGCTTTGCACAAAAATAAAGGTACCACTAAAGATTGCATGTATACCGATGCACGTTAAAAAGATCCACAAGCGCGAAAATCAAAGCGCGCGAAATGATGCCAAATTAAAGTAGCCTTGCCCAAAAAGTACTGAAAGCGCAAAAATATCTGTGTTTACAGCAAACAAATCTTAACTGCTTTGAAGGTCTGGTTAATTACAGAAGATATCAAAAAACCTATGGTTGTCTTCACTTGAATTAACATAATTTTTGCATACAAAAATCATTATTAAATTGGTAAGAAAATTTGAGATCAGGAGAGAGCCAGATATGTGCAAAAAAAAAGAAGAAAAAAGAGGCTCCTCCTCAAAATTTCCAAAGAACCAGGAGCCGTTTTTTCAGAACCAGGAGCAATTTTCGAAATTACATATAATATTTCGGAATATTTTGATTTGAATTTCAAGAATTTATCAATCATAGAACAACTTGTTTTAATTTCTTCTGATGAATATGAATTGTTTCGGAACATTTTGATTTTGAAATCAAAATTTTATCAATCAAAGAACAACTTGTTTTATTTTTTCAGGGGAATATGTATTGTTTTTCCAAAACTATCTATGTTTCCAATAATTTTCTTCATAAAAATGGACCCATACTAGAAACCAAGAAAATTGTTCAAGGCAAGACCCAGGCGTTGTTGTAGGGAAAAATACCGTCAGCTGGGTCTCATTTTTCTGTCCAGCCAGGGGCAAAAAGTCGGAAACCATAGGGTAAAAATCACATGGCACCCTCTTAAGAAAAAGCTTGCTTACACGGCAACATTACGTACATTTAGCCCGTATGTGGCGCACATCCAAAACGCTCCCGATGAGATTACAAGTTTCCTTCTTGGTATAATAGTTATATGGTTACTACTGTTAAGCCGTTCCATCTTTTGTCATTTTTGTTACGTGTAATCTGGATTACGCTTTCTAGTTTGGAACTATGATTGAACTGATCACCACACAAAAGTATTGTACTAACTGTTGTCAGGGTATTCCAGGCCGGTATCGGGTATTTCGGGTGTGATTCCTATAGGGGGAATCTGAGCGTCATGAGGCAAGCAAACAAACTTCTTCACAAAACATATCAAGAGATACAATAACAAGATGGCAGCGATTATAAATCCTTTTTTTTTTAAATTGTAAGCATTTCTTAATTGGGCACAAGCCAATTAAACAAGCTAGACTGCATAAAGCCCCACTTTCTTTCAAAGGTGGCTGGGTTGCTAATCTTTGACTTTTCAGTGCACATTGGACAGTATAAACAAAAATCCAGAGCGCAGGGCCCTATTGGTGTTAATGCAATGTCTACCCTGGATTTTCATTTCCTTTGTCCAATCAATTTTTGTTTTGCCTATAGCAGCTTACCTCTTTAATAAACCTTTGCTGTCCTGTTGTCAGAGAATCGGGTAATGTCTTCTGTAGCTCAGCCATGCTGATATGCCTGTTAATGAAAACAAATAACACTCTTAGCCAGGAGGAGGTATTTAAGGTGGGTTTTTTAGGGGGTGTCTAGCCTCAATTTTATTACCGAAGGTCTAGGGAACAGAGGATTTACTTTGAAAAGAGGATTTACAGAACTGAAGTGACCTAAAGTAATCAATATACAACAATAATATGACCTTCTAAACCAATAACGTTCTAGATGTTGTTTAAAACTGAGGGCTTTAGAAGTTTAAAAATACTAGTGAACTTGTGATTTTGTTTGAAATAAGGGTCTAGAAAGTAGCAGGCAAGGTGTGAAAGGAGTATTAAGGATCACAAATAGCCTCGGGTTCTGCAACAACCTCTATGACCACTGAGCCTAGACCAACCCACATTAAAACCCATAGCAGCCAGAATAAGCTCCCATAATCTTCCACTCATCAGAATCACCGAAGGAATTTTAAGTATATGTAAACTTTGCCTTGTTCACATCGTATTAAACATTTAAATAATTTTACCTATGGTCGAGAAAAACAAGTATGAAGCCTCTATTTGGAGCAAGATGATTTGATCTAAAATGTTTATCAGAGCATTTTGATTCCATTTTCAATCATTTTTCTATTCCCCGAAAGATCTAAAATGATTTTCAACGTTGAATCAATGAGCATAATTAAAAGAAACCATGGGATAGAAACACTTCCCATCAATATGATAAAATATTTTGATTGTGCACATTATATTTCTGATAAAAATCTGATAATGTCTTACCCATCTTTATCACCATCCAGTTTGTGAAATGATGCTGCCAGTTCATCTTTTCTGTCTTGCGAGATGTTGAGTGATAAATCTGCCGATTTGAGTGGGTTTGGTGAGACAGCTTTAGGAGTCGTTGGTGTAAAAGGAATAGCTAATCTGCTGATATCGCCATCTACGGGTGTCATGTCAATCTCCATCTCGGACTCAGGCCTGGTGGTAGTTGGTCTGTGCAGGAAACAAATATTGAACATTAAGGAGCGCACAATTAGATTTCCAGGGGGGAGCAGGAAGTTTTTTGGAAAAATCCCCCCTCACTGGCAGAAGAAAACAAAATCCCCTTCAGAGCTATTCCATGCTCTGAGGGGATTCTATTTTTTCCAGGAAAAAAAATTTGCTCCTGAATGAGGCGCAAAAAAAAAATTTCAACCCAGAAACAAACTTCCTGCTCGCCCTGGAAATCTAATGGTGCGTCCCTAATAAATCAAAGTTCTATCTCAAGACTCAGATTTTATGATAGTTTGCCAGCAGCAAATTAATAAAACATCACACGTAAGGTAACTATCATATAATATCCAATTCATCTGGCTCGGGTCTGGTGGCAATATGCATGCTTCTTATGGTAAAAAATCCTGACATCATCTTGGAGTTTGAAATCGGATAATCTGACATGTACACAAGCAACCTCATAAAAAATATACTAAAATGTCTTTCAAAAGTACTGCACAAGTCTCTTAGATTCATTATGAGTTCAAATTCACTTACAATCCATTTATGTATAAGGTAAACTTAAATTCCCTAAGTATATTTAGAGAAATAGTAAGATTTATAGTTTTGCAAATATCTCCTAATGGAGGGGTGCAAATAATTTTGAGTAATAGGCGATTACGGAAAATTAATGTACACCCAAACAGTATGAAACAATAGATGATAAAAAGGTGGGGGAAGGGGATACACGGGACGTCCAATTCGAGAAAACAATATTCGATACCCAAAGCAAGAAAAAAGAAATTTTTTTTTCCCTTTACCTATCTGAAATAAGACGTATCCTATTTGTAAAAATGACTACTACAAATATGCAGAGTGATGTTGTAAGCAATAAAAGAGGCCAGTAAGTAACTGACAAGGAAAGGAAAAGAATCCCGTAAGATTCTTTCTCTCTGATTCGGTGGCTCCGAAAAGAGCCGCCTGTGCATACAACCCGAAGATTATATGGGAAGTGGATTCATGTGGCATAACTGAATTAGTCCCGTGAGACTAATGATACCATTCTGGTTGAAAAACTATGCACCTAGCTACGGACTACAATCCTTCTTTTCTTCTTTTTTTCCTATTTTCCTATTTTTCAAGTTCTTGGGCAAAGCGTACCTTGCATAATTCGAACATGAACAAATCAACGTTGGCTGAATGCGGCATCTTGGGATGAAATCTGCTGCAGAAGCGGTGAAAAACCTACCAACATTCCTTGGACTGTTGGATTTGCTAGACATATTTTGCGGAATAAACCTGAAAACTAAAACCGTAATTTTAGTTTGATGTGTTTTCAAAAGTAAAAACAGGAAGTGGTTGTATTCCAAAATATGCCTAAACGAATGCAAATGTTCTTTCAATTTTTGGCAAAACCAATAACTAAAACTTACTATTTTTAGCTGAAGGTGGATCAATACCATCACACAAGCAACAACATCAGCTTTGAGAAACGTGTTGGTTCAACACCGAAACCGTCAGCTAAAAATAGTAAGTTTTAGTTATTGGTTTTGCCAAAAATTGAAAGAACATTTGCATTTGTATCTACCAAACCTGATGAATCTATTCAGTGTATGCCTAAACGACCTTACTGTCTGTGCCAAATGATTTTCCGAAATGCAAAACCAGTAGGCCTACTACTGGCTTGGTCAACATTTTTAACTGGGTAGTATTCCAATAGCTTATCTTCATCATAGGGTCATGTCTTCATATTACACAATCTATTTTTCAACTTAGGTTGGATTTAGAGATCTTTGTGTTTACAAATTCCTGTGATAATAGATATTTCAGTTGGAACTTGAAAGTGATTTCTGTTCCTCTGCAACATGATATGTCAAGAGTATGGTTAATTGTCATGATTGTGAAATGGAAAAACTGTTCCCTGAATGTGCTGTGGCATTTTCTCAGGGGGACCCGTTCTCAGGGTCAATTATACCAGCATCAGTTATCATATGGCCCATCATATATTCTTTGGCTTGTAAAATTCATGTCTGTCAAATAACTAGTATAGTAGTTTTTACTGTTTATGTAATTTGTTTCTTGAATTGGAAACAAAAAGTATGAAACAGAATGAAAAAAGTATAAAAGTAACAAGAGCCTGAAAATTTCCGAGACTTTATTACCTAAAGACTTGGGGCAAGTCTAGGTGATATATTGTGTTTTTTAACTTTTGGGTTGGCCCGGGTCAGCGTTACAGATGGAATGGCCAGGGTTCAAAGGGTTTAATGCACTGTCATATATTGCTTCATAATGGATAGTCAGAATGAAGTAAAATCACGTTAATTAGTAACTAAGAATGTTCTATAAATATTTACTGTTTGCTGTTAGGAACTGCCAAAACATTGAAAGATGCCTCAAATGTGATCCTCCGGCAAACTATTTTTTAGAAAGTCCTTGTGTGTCATCAGGGGTGCAATTTTGTTTCGGTTTGCGGGAATCAAATTTGATTGAAACAGTTATTATTACTGCATAATTCTATCTGGATGCAGCAAGAATCATTGCTGGAATGGATTCTCGCCAAAGCCAACCCTGATTATATGTAGATCCAAAGAGTATGATCTAACCTTGTTTCTGCAACTTGTGCTTCATCAGAGACCACAACTTCTGTTGGTTCAAGTTCATCAGACGGCTCATCGTACGCCTCTTGTGTCTCTTCCACATCCATGTCTGAGTCGTTATTCAAGTCTAATTTCTTGTTGGGTGTTTCCATCCTAAGAATTGCAAGATTGGCGAAATAGTGTTTTCAGAGTGTTTAATTGCCATGTAAAAAATTTCAAAAAAAAACACTAAACTTTTTGTGAAAAGAAAAACCTAACCAAATATTATGATAATACTGAATTCAGTGTTGTTGAGACTGCGCATCATGGTAAATTGTTATGCAACCAGAATGCGTTGTTTTACATAAATTGCTTGAAAATAACAATGATCAAAAGGCGTTATCAACCAAATCTGGCTGCGCGTGATGTGTTTTTGGCATGCCCATGCTAAAGTCACATACAGAAATTTATCCTCAAACCAAATACGACTTATATTGTTTGACAAATCTGTGAGACATGATTGATTTTATTTCATTTTTGAAGACACATGTTTAAGACCTGTGGATATTGATATTCTGTATTGCATGTAAGAACAAGATTTATCAAAAAATCAATATGGTCATATTTGGTTGGAGGAACAGGGTTAGAACTCAAGGTCTTTAGATACAAAATCAACCGCTCTTCCCCATCTGACTCTGTTGATAGAGCGTGGCGCTATAGTAATGCCAAGGTCCTAGGTTCGAATCCTGGATGGTCAGTTATTTTTTGGCTGACTGTCATTCATGTTGTGTGGTGGCCAGTTTAAAATTCATGTCACAAAAGATATATGGTTGGTTACTGTATCACATTCGGTCTATGGGCTCATTTAGCATAACAACCAACTATAAATACCTTAAAGGAGCCCAGTCCAAATGGGTTGACTTTTTTCAAACATTTTGAGATTTTGTAACCAAACAAATTCTCATACTTTTTAATGTTCTGGTGTACGATGCGGATTTCTGCTTTCCTTTATTCTCATACTTTTCTCATAACCCATTACGACTAAGCATAGAATTACTTACACATTAAAGTATAGGCAAATATGAAATACAAAAATGCTGATAAAATCAAAATGGTTTGACAGAAATTTCAAACATAGTACAATTTTGTGGTGATCTTTAAAATGAAAGAGAAAAATTAATTTTGAAAAATCGGACTGTGCACCTTTAAATACCTTGCAGTATAATAGAAAAGCAATTATAATGATCAATTTAAAAACATATAAATCTATATACACAAAGTATGAACTATTTAAAACACAATATAATGAAAAATACAAATGAAGACAAAAATCTAATCATTTTCAATATATATCCGGATCCTGACATGGTGCTTTTGATGACAATGTCACCTGAAGAAGAACCATTTCAAGAGCCACTAGACTGGACACTATCTAGTGAGTAATACTGATTTATGAAAATGACAGATATTGCGCAATAGAATGGGAGACAACAGAGGAATGCTTATGTCACATGATTAAGTATCACCTTATTAAATGATTGGAATATATAAACCCTTAAAATATAATTTTACACTGTATAAACAATCAGAAATCACAAACCACAATAAAATACGGACAAATGAAAAACAAAATGAAAGTCCAGTAAATAAATCTGCCACATAAACATTTTTTTTCATAAAAGCAGATAACTTTACCATCTGTATCCCCAAATTTCACAAATGTGACTTTTTCCAATAACCCTGAAAAGATAAATCAATATACAAGTCATAGTAATTACTAGTTTGATACTAGCACTGTAAAGTAAAAAGCACTCATTTTTGAAACTATCACTTGTTTTACACATTTTAGTACTTGTTTGGAAAACATATAACAGTGTGTAAAACACATAATCAGTACATTTTACTTAAAATTGTAGTATAATACTGGGGCAATTTACATGAGAGTGCAAATCCAGATGAATGCGCATCTCCGTAAGCCCCTTTGCAGTTGACTTTAGCTACAGAGGCATCAGATATGGATCTGCAGCGCTCTGCCTATGCATATGTGTAAGCAGTCTGCGGAGATGCGGATCTCAGATCTGGAGATGCCCATGCATCCCGATCTGCACTCCATGTAACTTGTCCCACTGTTTCTATTGTTTCTGGTATAACCTCTTGGTCTGTTTGCACAAAAGAGTTTTACAGGTAGATCTGGTTTAGAGCTAAACTTGGTTTATGTGGGTTTTGCATCCTAGTTAACTATGTTTGGCACTGGAGCATAATTAGGCCACAAGTTTGTGTGGCCGGCTGCAACCTGGAAGCAGCCTTGAATTTCCAAAATGGCGACTGTAGGGTTGATTATGCACCTAATTTCAAAACATGTAATTAATATTTTACATTAATCTTGAGGTGAACAATCAAACCTTTGGAAAATTAAGTCCGTGGCCAGGTTGCGGCCGGCCGCATAAGGTTGTGGCCTAATTGTGCTCTAACACCTTTTCCTCAGCCAATGATCATCCAATTTGTATTGTTTTAAAGCTTCTCAATTGAATATTCTAAATCAATTGCATTAGGAAAAATTAAAAAGCCCTTTTTAACTTTAATTGCTCTATAAATAAAAACTGACATTTTTGACATCCCGACTCATTTGCCTAATATACTATACCACATTTATTATAATAATAATAATAATAATAATAATTCATGCAAATCCTACTTACTGTAACAATGGTTGTTTTTCTGCACCAGATGAGTTTCCTTTGCTTCGAGGTTTAGACTTTGGCACTCGCTTCATAATCTTTTCTTTCTTGACCTCTGACCTTTTAACATCACCTCTGTCTTTAGCATTCTCAGACTTCTTACTATTAAGTCCTCGTCCTTGAATGCTATCGCCTTTGCCCGTAACTTTACTCTCTGATTTGCTATAAGTCTGTTTTTGCTGGTTGCTCTCTTTAGTCTCTGCAACAACTTCATCTCCATCAGCTGACTGCGAGCGAGCTGTTGCATTCTCTGTATCAGAGTTGGCGAGTTCAGTTGCTATGGGGATGCTGACAGCAGCTGGTGCAGAATTCGGAAGTTCATATTCAGATTTGAGTTTTTCTTGCCAGTCTTGTATTTTTCTGTTACTGGAATGTGATCTGAAGAAAAGTATTGTGTCATGAAAAAAATGTGAATAATTTTGTTGTATTTTGATATCCAATTGGAAAGCAAAGAGTCAGTTACATTGGGACTCACTTGTACTGTAGCCACGCTTGCAGCCATCTTGTCACTCATAGAGCAGAGTTAAGCTGGTTTCAGACTTGCCTGTCGTTTTGTCGTACGACCAGCATGACGTCAAAAATTTCATGTCCGCAAACTCGACCTTGTCGGATCTGGAAAATTTTGCTTGCCGTACGACAAGCCGATATATCGATTACCCTGTCGCGATAGTCACAACGACACGCTATTTTGAGTTGGAATAAATTCAATTTTTTTGCGATAGACCATGCAGCAATATGCAAATGTGTGTCGTGCTACATTGTGATAACTCAAAATTGCGAATATTTGGTCGTCTGCCGCAATGTCGCAGCAACGACAGCTACTCTGAAACCACCTTTAATGTATCTTTGGATATGGATGGAGATTGGGCCGTTGTCCATCAGGCAGATCGTGTTTCACGTAGCGTTACGTTGACAATGAAAATGCGATGAAAGTTAAGCTTTTTTAACCTCTTTGGTGATGACATATTTGGTGCTGCATTTTATTGTCAAGTTCAAACACATATCTACATATGGGTCAGTCTGTTTCTGTTTCCATCTTTTAATAACACTAGAAATAAAAAACATCTCAATTAAGACAAAGAATCTTGGTTTGAAATGCCTCAAAACAATGGCATAATTGCGTTTTGTTACGTAACACCACACCAGGACTAAACCAATTATTATTGATCTCTGAAAGCAAGTCACGAAAGGGAGACATATAAATTGGGTTATTGATTTTAATGCAAAGATATCTTGGTTTCGCATTTCCCTATCATGACTTGGTTTAGTGAGATAATAATAGTCCATTGTTTTGAGGCACTTGACCAAGATGCATTGTCCAAACCAAGATGTTTTTTAATTTCTAGTGTAAGTGTCAATTTTTTTATCCATATACTTACGCAGGGAGTTTGAAGCCCCTCCCCGTATATAATTCCTGGATTTCACTTGGTACAACTGTATTTCTCAAATCTGACATTTCACCTTTGTAGTCATGTCTGAAAAAAATAAACATATGTTGATTTCTTGCATTATGCAGCCATTTTTAGTATGATTTGTTTCATTTTTTATGGTTTGATTATGCAAAAATTGCTTACATTATCATATTACTATCAACAAAAATCTGTATTTGGTTAAATGATTTTAACACCCCTCCCTCTTAATCAATTTCAATTGCAAATTCAAAGTACCATTAAAATCCTATCAAAGAGACAACAGTGTTGGTATGATGAAAACCAATCATTTTGGCAAAATATTACAACCAAAACATGTTCAAATTAACAGGACACTTTATCATTTTATCATTGTGATGTTTCGGTAGCTTAGACTAATTGTTGTTGTGTTTTTGTTACTCATAAGGTGTCAAAATAAGGTATATGAATTTGGTGTATAAATAAAATAGAGCTTCCCAAAATCCATTTAGTACAAAATTCCAAAGAAATTTTATTTCTCAGAGTTATTTCTCAAAATGACGAAAAAGGCAAGACGCCTCCCATAAGTGGTTGGGTTAAAAGTTTCAAATGTTTTACTGCCAATATGTAGATCTCCAAAGCTTTTTATGATATTATTAGTTACCGTCTGCTTGTTCACGAAATACGGGCAAATATCTAGGGTCTGGTGCTATTTTCCATGAGGCCGTCAGACCGAATGGAATATGGCACCAGACCCTAGATATTTCTTGAATTTCTTAAGAACAAGCAGGGGTAACTAATAATATCCTGAACTGCATGGTGTAGGGTTTGTGTAATAGTCACTGAATACGGGATATATTCCGGGCTTGGTATATGAGTATGTTCTACACAATTCAATAGCAGGTAGGACACTCAGTCACTATTAGCAAAGTAAAATTTATTGGACAATTTGAACAAAAATCCATGGTAGGCATATCATTTATAAACAATGGTGCCCTGCACTCTGGATTTTTGTTTACACTGTCCAAATTATTGCATGGCTTATTTCAGTACACCCCTCCCAATATGATAAAAATTATTACTCATACTCTATAAACCTTGAAGTATGCAACAGATCAGACTCTGCTACAAGATCAACAGCACATTCCATGTATACTACAACATTGTGAACTGGTGGTTTTGTATTGTGTAAGAGAAAAGCAATGATTGATTAGGATTGATTAAGAATAAATCACTGCATATTAATATTTTTGTACATGAATCGTTCATAATTTTAATATTACTCGTGGCTAATTTTGTTGCTATCACATGGACAAACCTTAAAAATAAGTTTATTTGAATATTCAGCAAGATTGAGTCCATCTTTTTTATTTGGAAAAGATGGACTATTTTACTTCCCTGTATGGTCATATTGGTTTTTGTGCGGTAATCGGCTGCTTATTGCATACTTCAAGATTTAGAGAATATAAAATCTCCAAATCTCTTACGATGCTATGGCATGTACAGTTTATCTACATGTAGCTAGGGGTTTTCCACCACTATTGTACAAATACTGAGGGACATGGTTTAAATGATTCTCCAGAGGTGATTTCAAAATCAGGACTATGCCCCAAGCGTGGCTGAGGGCATATTCTAGGTTTTGAGATCACTGAAGGGAATTAATTTTAACCATACCCCGAACAAAAAGCAGTCGATATTTGTTTTATTTACGGAATGTATAGATTCCGATTCTTGTCATCTGGTTGGTTAAAAGAACAACTTCAGTACTTGAAAACACCAGATAACTGTTTACCGATATCCACTGTCAATGCTGACTGTGCCGTATTGTGTGTACACAATAACAACATTATGCACTCCACAGCGCATTTAGCCTAGTATGTTCAAAGTCGGGCTCGTAATGCTCAAGTTGCACAACGAAAAACAAATTGAGCGGGCCTAGTGAAAAATATGCCCTGGACCTAGACAATTTATGGGGCCTATTTAAATTCAAGCCCCCACTTTTAACCAACCAGAGAACAGGAATCTATATGATATATATAATAGCTTATATTCTAATATGTAACTGGCACACCTTCCCAAGGTTTGAAAACAATCCTTACCTTGATAATAGTTTAGGAGTTGCGCCGCCGATATGTAGATCTCCAAAGCCTTTCCGATGCTGTGGTACACTGTACCGTCGCTTATGCCCTCGTAGCTTTTTAACATAATTCTCTTCAGCACGGAATTTATCAGGCAAACTCATTGGACTCCTAAAATCAATGTTAGACAGTAGTAAAGGGCTAAGGAATTTAAACAAGTAGAATTCGGGTTTACGCGATGCGTAAAATATGTGCCCGTCGAATGTGGAGCTGAGTAATGCACATTGACCTGTTTAAATACTATTCAGCTTTATGGTAATGCATATCAAATGACTTCTAGATTACCTTTGGAACGAGCTCTGGGTGGGTTCTATGTGTGACTGTAGCAATAAATTATTGTCCCAAGTTTCATGGAAATATTTGGACACAGTAACCATATGTATATCTTGACAACGACCTTAAATGACATTAAATCAACTCGATGGCCCAAGGGACAGGTCGGACGACCGGGGTCACCATTGACACTTTGACCTTTTGACCTTGAACTTGGATCAAGTGCTATCCATGGTCCAAATTTATTCCATGCACGGTCAAGGATTTGATAGTTATAGTTGTGACTTGGATGACCTCAGGTCAATTTTTTTGACCTTGAGATGACCTCAGGTCAGCTTTTAAACCGTTTTGAAAATTTGACCTCAAATGACCTTTTGACCTTGACTGACCTTGACCTTGGGTCAAGAGCTCTCCATGGTCCAAATTAAATCCATATAGGGTCAAGGGTTCATGAGTTATAGCCATGACCGTGAAATGACCTGGTAATTGCAATGCTTCCATACCATGCAGCTACCATGATCTGCTCAGATGTTAGGTCAGCCACTTCTAAAACTGGGGGTTCAGAATTCAATTAGCTTTTGGGGTTTGTTTTTGGTAAAAAATAATAACCTCCACATGATTCCGCTTAGATATGCTTACTTTTTCTGTTACGACCATTTGTTGAATTAAATTCATGATGCCGAATTCAATTCCATGTGTATTAGTATTGGAAAGCATGCATGTACTTTTTATCCATTTTTCTGTGGCAAAACAATTTTGACAAAATACACTTGAAAATCCTTTTAGATAGTGACATTCCTTCATTTTAGGCTGTTTTTACTCAAACCATTTCTAATCAAAATCTTGTAGTATTGCTGTAAGTCTCAGCCTCAAAGGGCGAGAACGAACCAAAAAATGTGATCTATTTGTATAATTGAAAAATAGTCCTAAGAGAAAATCAATACAAACGTACAATGCTTTATCGGTCACTGTAATGTTTGGTTTCTGCTGTCCCCACAAAAATGGGCTTGTATGTACCGGCATTATACGTGACTTCATTAATGGTCCTGGTAGGGTTGTGTGTTGGCTCAGGCCTGCAAAAAGATTCCTCTGCTGTTTGTTTACTGGCACCATTTTCATCTTTACTGATGACCTGAAGATAGAGAAAAACAGAATAGATTTAATAGTAATAATAATAATAATAATACACACCATTTATAGAGCGCCTTATACCCTTATACAACTGTTTCAAAGCGCTGATGCCTATTATTACGCTGCCGTCAGGAAACCGTCACAATCATTTCGCATTCACACTGTAAAGTAAAAAGCACTCATTTTGGAACTGGCACTTGTTTTGAAACGCCAAAAGCACTTGTTTTATTACTCGTTTTCCAATACAAGTAGCAAAACAAATACCAAAACGAGTGCTTTTTACTTAACAGTGTCACCTAGGAGTCGCTGACCAAGTGCGCACCCTATCTGCACTTAGATTGTAATGTTTCCCATAACAGCTTCCCAATAATGCTCGGGTAGATGAAGCAATGAGAATTAAATGCCTTGCCCAAGGGCATAACCCGATGGCCGTAGCGGGGCTCGAACTCACAACCTACTGATTCGGAGTCCTGCTCTATTCCACTAGACCACACGAGCTCCGTTTTCAGGCAGAGGGATGATGACTAGGGGCCGATTTCACTAACGGCTTAATCTATCGCAAATGCCGACATTCATCGCAAAAGCTGAATTGATCGTAATAAGTGCGATTGATTTAGGGGAACCTATTTCACCATTACGTTGCAATGAATTTTGCCATCGTTCATAGGTGTGCATTGCTAGAGAAATGTGCAATGACCTCGTTCACGAATATTTAAGTAATTTAAGTTCATCGCACCATGCGATGGTCTTGGTGAAACTCAAAATTCATCGCACTCGACATTTACGATGACCGTGCGTCACAAGGTCTTAGGCAGGATTTGAAGGTTTGGGTGTGTAAACCCAACATTTTGGGTGTGTTAATCTAAAGATTTGTGTACAAAGTATAGGGAAATTGGGCAAAATCTGGGTGTGCATTTACAAATCTGGGTGTGCAATGTTAACACTCCCTGCGTGGCTGGCTGGCTAAGCCCTTGCCGTGCGATGAATTTGAGTTTGCAAGTGATTCAGCATTCATCGTAGTGTGATAACCATAGTGAAATAGGCCCCTGGGTACAAACAATTTTTTTGGGGGCCTTTATACAAGCTTACCTAAAACTTATGGTTCTACACTAGGAAATGCCTTATTTCCTATACTTTTATATGGTAAAAGGGCATTTTTAGCATGTTTTTCTCATATTTAGAATTCTTAAATGAACAAACGGTCATTGAAGGGTTAGAGTATGACATGTGTTCTTCAATTAGTGTAAAGTTTCATCACCATGTTACCAAGAAAATTATCTCGAAAATCTGTGTCGAAGGAATTAAATCATACTGCCCTCTTTTTATGCCGTATAACTTTCGAAAATCCAGTTTTGGGGGCATTTTACGGCGAATCACTCTCACATATTATACTCACTAATATTTGACTGCTTCTCAATTAAAATGAAAAAGATACATCAGTTTAACAATACAATATGAAATCTTCATATTATAATACACATCATAGCCCAATTTCAAGCTTTTTAGAGTAGGTTGTTTGGATGCCCCGCGAGCAAATAGTCCGCCTATTTGACATGGCTTGGTTCTCAGTAGCTATTTAGTGGTGTTTAACCTTATAGGCTGGTAGGGGCAGAGGGCAATACGTGTGGAGCATGGATCAGTCAATCACGGCAAATATTAACTATAGACAGACTCACCTAAAACTCTTGGCCTGGTAGGGCAATGGATGCGGTGCGTGGATTCTGTCCGTCAGGTCATCTTTCCCAACATCGTCAAAATCAAAATCTTTCACACCTGATTTTGACTGTTTTGCTTTATTCACCTGCAAAATATAAAATGTCATATTCTTTAAACTTCAATGAAATAATCACATTCATAGTACACACATGTAACAGTGGAAATATTCGTGCTACCGTACATTTATTTCTGCACTCAATTTGTGTGAAATTAAATGCACAATTAAAAATAATGTGTTAAAATCAACAAGTGCAAAAAAAAAAATGAAATGTGTGAAATCACTAAAATTGCCTGAGTGCAAAAAGACTTTCACTTTTACAATGCAAAACTACAATGAAGGACACAAACATGGTTCACACTGTTCTGTTGGACACATTTGGGATATTCACTGTCTCTGGCGTGAAAATTACTGTGGGTATCGGTCGCAAGTCATAAGATTTTTATAAATGTCATTACTGTAGGACGACTATGGTGAGGTGCAATAGTTTCCAAAATGGTATTTTAATGCTTCTACAGTCTGCTCTGACAGGATTTTTCTTTACATTAAGTTTTTTGAAACATTTTACTATATATCAAAGAAAGGGGTTGAAACCAAAATGATTTAACTAAGGAAATATTTCACACCAATAATTAAGCTGGTGAAAAACCTCAAAATAGACTAAATCTGAATGACAATTAAGGTAGGCGAATATTTGTATTGAGGATTGATGAATATATAAGGGTGGGATTTTTGGGAAGGTTTGTTTTTTGACAATTACTAAGTATTGTAATTTAGATTTACCGAAATTTGTTACACATTTTGAAAAATCAAGAAGAAATGTTGGATGTAATATTATTGTGTAGAGAGTAAAACCATTTTCAACCTCTTTATTAATTGTAAATTATATGTGCATGTGCTGAAATTGCTACTATTTTGTATGAAAGGAATTGGTGAGAAAACAGTTGATTAAATACAAAATATAAAAAGAAGGGATGAAAAGTATTAGAAAGAACTGTCCCGGAAGGGGGGGGGGAGCACTCCGAATATATGTATTGTCATCACAGAGCAGAATTTAACAGGAAAGTGTACCTTTTAAGGCATGCGGACCGTGACCGTGATATAGGTAGGAATTCACATCTATATTGTTACTCAGTAACATTGTCAAAAGACAATATCTGACTGAGATATAAACAGACGCCATACAAAAAATACAATACCAGAACATAATTTTTGAAAATAATACAATGTTTTAAAAACGACTACAGGCGAATTACCGGCAGCCAACCCTTAGGGCAAAAGGTACCCTAAGAGCCTACAATATTTAATGGTATGACAAAAAGTGTGACTACAGGCGATATACTGGCAGCCTACCCTTAGGGCGAAGGGTACCCTAAGAGCATACAAAATAACATTTACATATATAAAAGACCGGTTTTGAATGATACAAATTTGGTGAGATCAAGATGAGTGGATGGTACAAAATGTAAGCTATTCCAGTCTAGAATAGTGCTCGGAAAGAAGTTTCATTAAAAATTTCATACATTTTTGGAAAAAAAGGTGTATTTTTCAGTTGTTCAGTCACTAGTCAGCATGTTGGGAATAGGGTCTGAATTTGATGGGTTTATTAGCTACTATTTTGGAGACTTTTTCATACTTTTAAGATGTCCATGTTTAGGGTCTGATCTAGAAAGGCTTGCTGGATGATGACAACATGTGAAAGTATGTAAGTGCCCCCCCCCCCCCCCCCCCCGGGGAACTGTCAACATAAAAAGTAATAAAGGGATTCTGATAAAACCTCTATGACAGCACATTCTGAAATGGCTGTTTCACTTGATGGGTCAGCTCTTTAAGCTTTTGGATAGCAAGTACGCACTTTGCAAAAAAAGTTCTGGACCATTTTGTAGTAAAAGCAAAAAAGAATGTCCCCACAGAAAGGAAAAAAGATATAACATATAATGAATGCAGAAAATAAGCCAAATTTTCGACAAGATAAGACCTGTCTTTATCAAGGCAAAGAGCAAAGTGGCCCATTTTGGAATATATTTGGCAAAGTTGTTAGAATTTTGGTAACTTTCTATTTGTCCAAATCTGAAGAAGAAAAAAAAAGTATGTTGGATAGGTCTAAAGTAACCTACTCAATGCATATCTTGGGCATTGCAACTCTGAATGCTCAGGCGCAACGCCATGCACAAAATGAACAAATTATCAACTTAAGAGGTACTGTAAAACAATATAATTTTGCGGGTCCTTTTATTTGCGACCTCGAAATAAGCGACATTTTCGCAAGTATTAAATTTTGGCAAATTTGAAATTTAATAGTACCAGAAATATCAGAATCAGAAGAATTTTGATCAAAATCCGGCGAAATTTTACGGTAATTTTAGACCAATGTCTGCAGGCACAAACACAGCGACAGTGACAGTGTTCATAGACCCAGAAGCAACAAAATAATTGTATGTGTTTTTCAATGGGGAAATTTATTTTCAACAGTTTGGAGGGTCTGTTACCACAACATCAATATTAACTTTTGATCACATGGGCAGAAACACACAATGAATTAACTAGATTTGTTTCCAGGTCAAAAGAGGCCCCAAGAGCTGCTGAAAATAAGCACAAACTTGATGAAGTATTGTTGTAAATTTCTAAGGACTATTTTGAGTGTGGCACAGAGTGTTTTCAATAGCGCTGCATATAATTCTATGAGGGAAGAAAGAAAATCTAATTATTTTGATTTAAGTGGGCTACATTTAACTATTTTAACTATGAAATTTTACAAGTTAATATTGTTACAACTGGCGCTTCTAATATTAAATATAATAATATATTATTTCTTATTACAAAACATTAACTTGGACAATATTTTTGTGAGGATTTAATTTCGCAAATAATTCTTTTCCCTCGCAAAATTCTCAAAATTAACATGTTTTACAGTATACAGTAAATTAGACAGTATCTGCACATCAAACTTCCACGTAGGTTACATGCTACATGTATTTGAATTGCACGATATACACCGGGGGGGGGGGGGGGGGGGGGCGGTTACTTACATTGACAAGGTATACGTATATGTGCCTGCCTTTTGGGGTGATTTTTCCAGGATTTTGGTATATCAATGGGGTGTTTTTCGTCTCAGATGAAAGCACCAAATTATTTTCATAAATTGGGTGCGTTTGGGAAAATTTGCAAATAAAGCACCCAATTTGAGTAAAATTGGGTGCTTTTCCATTGAAATTGGTATACTGATAGATGGGTTTTTGAGCCAAAAATAGGTATAGAATAACTGAGAACTGTTATATTGATAATTCAAATACTTTTAATTTTGTGCCTTCATGTAATTTAAGTCATACCAATATTGATTCCAATGATAGTGTAA
>JXSR01S000790.1:83867-94274 GCA_000969725.1 Ophiothrix spiculata | reverse complement strand
TTAAGAGCACACAACACAAATAGATTGCCTAGGAATTTAGCCATTAAAGTGATCGCCTGGTCGACGTTCATAAGGTTCCGCTAGGGTCCAGTACTAATTATATTTTCCCCTGAAACTTCTTCAGGCATTAGTGGTTCATGATCAAGTTTAGGATATTGAAACACATTTTACTTTGCAACGACCTTTCTTAATTTGTTCATAACTGGCAGTAACCGTAATATCAAAAAAAATCTTCAATCTTCAATGATACACTGGGGATACACGATCAATGATTCAAGTGTTATAATTTATTTCAGTGGTGTATAGTTAAACTTCTTCCTAATTTTCAGAGGAGAAAATCCATTTTCATAAACCCAAAATACTTGATACCAAAAGCTGATTTTAAGAACCGACAAGCAAAAAAAAGGTGTTCAGCAATTATCTGCAAAGCATTAAGACATATTTTTCCAAACTTTTTGCCTTTACTCCCTCCCCCTGTCTTGCAGCTTTGTCATTTTTGTTGTCCTTGCCAATTTCTGGTTAAATTTTTTGTCAGTGGGTAGTCTGCCCCTCCTCTCATCCTGCCTTATGCCAGCTATACTTTAGATTACATGGGCTGTTTAAGTTCCCTTGGAAAAGAAAATAATTTAGACACCACTTTATAAAGTTACCTTGTGGGGAAATAAAAAAAAGTTCCATGGCTTGTTCCTCAGAAGTAGTCTCTTTCTCAGTAGTTGCTGCCTCCTCAGAAGTAGTCTCTTTCTCAGTAGTGGCTTCCTCCTCAGAAGTAGTCTCTTTCTTAGTAGTGGCTAGCTGCTCAGAAGTAGTCTCTTTCTCAGTACTGACTGGCTCCTCTGAAGTAGTCTCTTTCTCAGTACTGGCTGGCTCCTCTGAAGTAGTCTCTTTCTCAGGAATGGCTGGCTCCTCTGAAGAAGCCTCTTTCTCAGTAGTGACTTGTTCCTCTGAAGTAGTCTCTTTCTCAGTAGTGGCTTGTTTCTCTGAAGTAGTCTGTTTCACAGTAGTGAATGGCTCCACTGAAGTGGCTTCATTTTCAGTAGTGGCTAACTCCTCTGAATTATCTTTGCCAGTACTGGTAACAGCATTTTGTTCTTTTACAGGTGGTTTGGCAGTATTGGACCGATCTTCAAAATAAAGAGCAATATGATTAAAATTTGTAATTATTCGTATCTCTTGTAGTTTTACAACAAGTTTAGGAAACATGCCAGTTATGTAGCCAGTGTGACTGCACCTGATACATAGGATCCATCAAGAGAAGATATAATGTTTTTCCAATCACCATCATTCATGTTTCCTTTCCATTATTTTTATAGAAAATGATGCGAGTAGTTAGAGATAAAACATGCTCAAAACTGCAAAATTATGATGATCATTTTAAAATGATACTCATAGGCCTAAATGACACTTATAGACTCACCGGGTATACATTGTATGCAGCGCCCCAAGCAGGAGCATTTGCACAGGGATCAACGGCTTAATGTGACTATTTGAACCATGGAGCAATTAGAATAAAGTTTCTTACCCAAGGAGACGTAAACCGCCTGGCCCGGGGCTCGAACCCATAACCTCTGTATTACGAGACCTGTGCTCTAACCGCTCGACAACGCTCCCCTCTAGGCCATATTTTTACTTTTTTGTGATTAACCCATATATATTGTGCCATATATTTACAGCAAACATCCACTAATTATTCAATATCTATTCTAATTTACATTACAACACATTTTTGAGGAGGAGAAATATATATTTTTTATATGATCAATAAGGATCATTGCAACATATATGGAGTAGTTATTGATTTTCCATCATCAAACCTGTGTTATTATTAGAAAAATACATTGGAAGCTAATGGAAATGTTTAAACAGCGAATACTTGTTGCACCATGCTATGAAAAAGTAAAAATCGACCCTAAGTTATACCATGGTCAGATAACCTTGGGGAGAGATTACGATTTGTTTACGGTGTCATACTGGGTAGATTTCAGCGGACACTGGCCGGTGACCGACCGGACATTCCGTGAGCCGTAGAGATGCCGGAAGCATGGCGCAAGAATTTAATTCTGAGTTAAAACATTACGGTTTGTATACGATATCTTCACTTATGGTCTAATAACGACCGGTGACCGACTGGGCATCACAAGAGCACACAAGCATTCACCGTGTCATACCGGCGTTGCGGCTTCTTTCGGACGCCAACTGGTGGTTATATGACCAGGGTGTCAAGCCAGTAAAACAAAACAAGAAACATACACTTACAGCAATCGTCTCTTTTGAGCAGAATATCCAACTTCTCCTTCTCCCAGTTGTGTCGATTTGTCAGTGGTCTAATGTCATCAATAAACCATAACTCTGTTTTCTTCCTTTTTTCACTCTTTTTGACACATGACTTTATGTGGTGTTTTGGCGGTGCAACAACTGCCTGGCAGTAGCATCGCTCTGATTTAGGGACTGACCACCGAAGCTGTCCAGAAGAGGAGTCAATTCTTTCTTCAGTGATACAGACATGGCCATCAACATTTTGAAAGTAAGATACTGGAAAAGAAATGAGAAGAATGTAATGTGCTAAAATAGTTTTAAAAATTGATACCACCAGTACATTATGCATCATTTAACAAACAATCTTACTATAATTTGCAAAATGTTGTTGCGATGTTTGTGACCTTGTTTGCAATTTTGATTTAAACAGAGAAAAATTCAAAGGAAAGATTAAGAAAAACACAGGGAGTAACATGAGCTTTATTTGATAGAAAACTGTCAGTACCAAAAAAACTGTACTTTCATACCATTTTGAGCTAGAAAATGACGTCAGTCGTTACTATGTGAGTGCGCAAATAAACAAGACGCATCCAAAGACATTGCTTCATGCATGCAATATTGCAATGCACCATACTAAAACTTGTGATGCACCTGGACCAAAGAGATTAAGTTTAATAACTTTAGACAGGGAACTTGGGTATAGCAGGGTTGTGAGAGTTCCTCTTTTCAGCTGATTTCCTCGTTTTTGAAAATGTTCATGTGCTAAAATTTTAGCTTTTTCATTCATTTTCAGCCTGATTTTGACCTTTTACCCCAACTTTACGACGCTTTTCCTCGTTTTTGTCAACTGGCCTCTCACACCCCTGGTATAGTGATAAAACCCTGGAAAAATGGGTGGGGTGGGTAGACATGTCATCAGAACAACATGATATTCATTATCGAATGATGGGGGAATGAAAGGCCTATATGGACTTAGAAAATGATATCAGACATTTTTAGGTGAGTCTAGATGATGGGTGTACATTAGGTACTTGTAGTGATTAAAAAACCTGGTTTATCACGATGGAAAGAATATGAGATCAGAAAATTAGGATTATTATACGGAGTGAGAATCTCAAAAACATTTATCAGCGAACAGAACATTTTAGAGCAGCCTCACAAGGTTAAGGCATCCAGGGAAAATTCCTGGTTTAAGCCTACGGGAACATTAAACTATTTTGCGTAAATTTATGTACAGGGTGGGGGAGCCTACAAGAAATTTAATCTTCAAATATAAATGATGGTGGTGAGCTAGGTTTATGACTATGGGAATATTAATCTCAAAATCTGAATGACAGGGGGGGGGGAATGTGCAGGTTTAAGCCTACGGGAAAATTTAACTGTTTTATGTATTCATGTACGACATGACCAGTGACATAAGAGGAATGAATATGGATAACAGTGGTCAAAAACATAAATTTTGGCACATATGAGCCTGCTGACAAAACTCAACAACAGTGAAAATAAATGGTAGAATTTATCATGATGATATGAGATAGAGAGCATAGAAAACATCAAATTACTTCAACAGGCATATATGAGAAAGTGCAATAAACTGAAATTCAGAATGGGGGTGGGGTTGGGAATAAGAAGTGATGTTATCAAAAAAGCATGTGGGAAAAGTGTATGGCTATAAACGAGTAGTTTTAAATGTAGAAAAATGCACAAAATTTGGAAAATATGTGCATCAGAACGATCAGTCTGGTGAGGACAAACAAACAATTTATTTTTTTTTTGCTTAAGACCTAATCATTTACCGAGGCCCATACATAGTGAGTGCATCCCTCTAGTAGCTATTAAATAAACAGTATACCTTGCAGAATTTGCGCTGAAAATATATTTTCACAAGCTTAGGCTAAAAAAAGAAACAAGTCTGTTTCCTGTGGGCCGCGCGTATTTCGTTTTGGCATCATGTATTACCGCATTAAATTTTTTTATTCTGATTTAAAAAAAACGAAAATCAAAATAGCAGGTTTGATAAAAAAAATAGGGACGATTAAAAAATAATTACTAGAAATGTGTTTTCTTTTCAACAAATAATTGAAACCACAGTTTGCCTGCATTTCAACAGGTTTCTTACTAAAATTCATCGCCCATGCAGATGTTCTCATGCAAATTTGCCTTAACACCTCATTAAAAAAATAGAAATAAGATAAAATAAAAAAACGCATTTCGCATTTAGGTTTTGTGACCACCCAAAGGAAAAAAACCTGTTTCTACTTCTTCTTCTTGTTTTTTTTTTGCCTTATCTAAGGTCTATGCTGATGATCTTATACAAAGAAATGCAACTTGGATATTAGGTGGATTATGTTTATCAGTTATAGAAATGAGAACTTCTAAAAATTCTCTGCAGTTCAATACAAGTTGCAGTAATCCACTGGGATATCAAGTGTCAATAGCTGGTGTATGTGCCAAAAGCATTTAAATAGAACAAGTACATGTAAGTCACACTTATTAATATTAATGTGTATCTTGATAATCTAATCATACAATGTTAAGGATGCACTTTACAAAATAATGCCGCCCTCTACTTAACCCCAGATTGGTCATTGTTTTTTGATTCAATATTTTTTAAGAGAATTTACTAATTTACGCACTCTGTAGCAATGACTCAAGATGTGACATATGATTCATTTCAAACACCTAATTGAATTTCAAGTTATCTTTATAACTAAGATACATTTGGAAATCATTATTTTATTGAAAGCTGCATTCTTTAGTGGATATTTGTTTGTTTGTCTGTCCAGTTATCTGTCTGAGAAAGGATTCCTTACCCCCCTCCCCCACCCCCCATTACAGACTCTGGCTCAAAACAGCTGCTGGTTATACATATTGTTCTAGTCAAAACTGTCTGTACAAAGTACATTTTTAAGACATTGGTGACTTGTAACCATATTTAAGAAACACATGGAATCCTGGGAGGTGTCTATTGACTCATTTATTTATTGTTTCTCATTTTACTGTGTTTTATGTGTGTCGGCATGTTAACCTGGTATGACGTCAAAATATATTCGGCATCGTATAAAAAGTATGAACCGGAGGAAGATATATTTTCCTAGTGTCCAGATGTTGCCGGGCATCAACGTGCTGAATAGTGTTGTCAAACGGGCTAATGAATCGCTTCAACTCGGCATGGTCATCCAGTTTTATTCGTTGTCGAATGATTTTGACGTCACAAGTATACATTCGGTACCGAATGTATGGCAGTATGATTCCACCCTACCGGAAAAGATCGGCTTTGTTTTATTTACACCAAATTCCGTTGCAAACAGCTCAAGGATATTGAGGCATATTTGCAATAAACAGTTGAAGGCCACAAAACCTTTTATTTTATCTAAAAAATAGGACATTGTAATTGATGTCAATTACAGTAAACATTATTATAACAAACAATGCGACTGCTGAATTTATTTTTTTCATAGAAAAACTCTATATGTATGTGACTGTCCATCCCAAACCAGCCGTAAATGCAGCCTATTGTCTTTTTCACTTTTCAAAATATTTGCAAAGACCATGTTATAAGGATTAAAATAACATCTCAGTAATCTTTACTCGATTTCCAGAAGTCAAGTTACGGTCCGTCAAAGTTTGTCAGGGAGTAAAATGTATAACCAAGATAAACATGTTCAAAAATTAGTAAGCCCTACACTTTCTGTTGATTGCCTTCAATTTTCACATTTCCAATCATTTTCTTAAAATGAAACTTACTTTGGGTTTGAAGTAGTACAAGGATTGAGAATGTGTCAAAAAATCAATTTAGGCAAATTATGATCTTGACATGTATTTTCACCTGTAGTGCAAAATGAAGTTTGCTGTATTTATGGCTCGTTTGAAATGGACAGGCACATATTTATGTGCTGATTAAATGTTCAAAATATGCTATCTTCAGAAGATCATGAAGATAGCATATCATGCTAATAATACATTCTGTATTCTATTTGATCCGTGCTTAAACATGACTGGTTTATTTTTGTCTCTTAACATTAACTTTAAATAGGTTTAAAGGAAGAGAAAATAAGCTTTTTTAAAAAAATTAAAATTGCGGGTTCAATTTCTATTTGCCTCAATAGCGTTGCAAAACTTACCTTGTGAAAAAAATATAAATAAACCCAGCATAAGTAAACATTGTAATTCCATCTCAGAGCTGGCTTATATCACCATTCCTTTTGTCAATCAGTAAAGTTTATACATATGAATAAAAATGCATCTTTGAAATGGCTCTGCATTAATCGCAAATATCCTTTATGCGAGAAATGGTCAGATGTCATTGAAAGTCCAATGTACTCAAATTCTCTGGACAATCAGACAATTGCATTTTGTCCTCAGTGTTTCTCATAAACTCCAATTCAAAGCTTAGTGCAAGCTCAATCAATATTTTGTTTTTCTTATAAAAAGTTCCAGTGTTCCATTTAACTTCTAAGGTGATAACACATATCTACAATCTGCCAGCAATTTATACAACACTGGTAGATTTAGGATTCATCGACAATTCTCTATCGCCCACTTAATTCTTGTAATGCGAGAAATGTGCTTAGCCAATCAGATTTGAAGATATCTATTTACAAAATGATACTATCCAATCTTGCAACTCACATCACATTCCTATTTTACATACAACTCCCCACCCTTAAATATATATATTACTATATAAGGTTATACCATATTTGAAAAGAATTGGTATAATGCAAATAATTTATGAAAAGGATATTCGACTCACTTAATCATGAACTCAGCTAATTAAAATAGCCATTTTCCACCCAGGGGAGGGGGGATACTTAGAACATGAGTGATTATAGGGACGTGCCACAAATTTGAGTAGCAAAATCTGACTCTCTGTACTGGTATGTCAATCATCCGTTTTCTTTTATTTGCAAAAGTTGGTATTTTTTTGTGTACTTTTCAAAATTTGCGCCAATTTTGGAATTTTTTCACAAAATCTTTGAAAGCTTGTGCCAAAATAGTGCAGTTTGAGGCGAAAATTTGATATTTTCAAGTAATAGAAATAGCACGTTGAGCCAATACAAGTTTCATACTATGAAATATAATTTCTAAATCGGTTCCATTTTTTAATGTTTAATTGAAGGAGAATGGTTATAAGGGTTACAAAATATCATTTCTAACTATATTATTCAGTAATAGTGTTTAAGATCCAAAAATGTGGCCAAATTAGGTCCAAAATGGCCACCAAATTGCATTTTAATGCACCAAAATGGGTTTCAATATCATTAACCTAATTAATCAAACATAATCAATATAAATGAAGTTTTGTGGGCAAAATGGAACATTTGCTCCAAGATTAGGCCATTATCAAGTTTCAAAATCCAAAATGATGTGCGCAACGAGGTCCAAAATGACCAACAAAATACATTTAAAGCATGAAAATGTATGTAACAGCGACCTTAAAACAATATTTAAAAAATTAACCCAAACACTTTGGACCACTCCTCAGAAATCTGCAAGTCAAAAATAGTGGATTTTCACCTGGATTCGAACCAACAACCGCCCGCTTCCCAATCCAATTATCATTATGTCTAGCCACTGATTTTGGGATCATAGCTAACTCAGGTCTATGACATATTTGGACTTAGACGAATTTCTTAACTTGAATGGTATATTGTGAGATTCAGTGGAGTTAGGGTTAAAGATTCAAAAATAATAAATGAAAAATAGCTTTGCTAGCAACAACAGATTTTTTGTTCCTAAATTGTGCAATTAATGGCTCCTTTGGAACGGACGGCCACATATGAGGTCTAAAATAGAATACAATAAAAACATATGTTAACAAATAATGCCTTAATTTTATCATATTTCATGTTTTTCATTTTAATGGCAATTTAAACATCATAATCATCACAATATGTTACCCCATAGTTTTTGATACCCTATATTGCAAGACCAAAGACATGAAGGTCTCTTATTTGTTGGCCCTCAGATGGTAGGCCGGGCAAAGTATCTAGTCCCCCCCCCCCCCTCCGTGCAATTCGTAGAATCCTGAAATAGTACCCACAACCTCTTGTCCACATAATATTGAGAAGCCTACCAATTATTATTGCATCAGTACCATTTGTATAAAAATAAAAAGAGTTGATTAATCGCTGTCATATCACATAATAGCTAAATATGTTCCATAAAATTAAATTAATTATTTTCTATAACATAAAAGAGAAACTTAATTATTTTATAACATAAAAGAGAAACTGACTGACCTATCATGAACTATAACATACGAGAGAAGCTGACTGCCTTATTATGAACAGCATATTTCTTATGTGCATCAAAATGTTTAAGTTGCCATGTGGACAATGATATTTTTGTAATACCGGATATGCAAACAAAAACACAATACGAATCCCTTTATAATGAGATGTGTTTGCTCCAGAGAAACGATTGAGTGAATTGTGGAATGAAAAAAGATTTAAATGTAAGAACTGTGAATCAGACTAGTAATTATAATGTATTGGATTATAATGTTTTAGTCTGTTCTTATTAGAAAGTTATGATGAAGTTTTAAAAAAATAGATTTTGTTTTATACAGATGTAGGATCCTAAAGCCATTCTTATATTAGTGTTCAGATGTGTCCCAAGATTTGTTATGTTTTAAATGGTCCTTTTTATAAAGACACTCTTGATACTGAGAATTCCAGACCCCCATCCACCCTTTTATCAATTTATATGTTTCTTACATCCACTTCTTGTGCCATAGTAAGGTTGTGGATGACATGCAAAAGCATTACTGAAATATGTAGCCAACTTATTTGGAGCTTGAGGATATTCCTATTTTTCCATTTTGTTTTTGTATGTAGTTGCAGAACCCCACCCTTTATTGTTGCTTCCACCCTTAATATCAACCCACCCTTTTTAGTGGAAAGATGCAAAAATACGGCCAATGAAGTTGAAATCTTGAGGGCCCGCAAATGCATGCTAACATTGTGGTATCATACAGCCAATAAAGAGGAAATCTGAGGGCCTGCAAATGCATGCTAACATTGTCGTATCATACAGCCAATAAAGTTGAAATCTGATGGCCTGCAAATGCATGCTAACATTGTGGTATCATACAGCCAATAAAGTTGAAATCTGAGGACCTGCAAATGCATGCTAACATTGTGGTATCATAAGCAAATAAAGATGAAATCTGAGGGCCTGCAAATGCATGCTAACATTGTGGTATCATATAGCCAATAAAGATGAAATCTGAGGGCCTGCAAATGCATGCTAACATTGTGGTAGCCAATAAAGTTGAAATCTGAGGGCCTGCAAATGCATGCTAACATTGTGGTATCATACAGCCAATAAAGTTGAAATCTGAGGGCCTGCAAACGCATGCTAACATTGTGGTATCATACAGCCAATAAAGATGAAATCTGAGGGCCTGCAAATGCATGCTATAATTGTGGTATCATATAGCCAATAAAGTTGAAATCTGAGGGCCTGCAAATGCGTGCTTACATTGTTGTATCATATAGCCAATAAAGTTGAAGTCTGAGGGCCTGCAAATGCGTGCTAACATTGTGGTATCATATAGCCAATAAAGTTGAAATCTGAGGGCCTGCAAATGCATGCTAACATTGTGGAGTTGAAATCTGAGGGCCTGCAAATGCGTGCTTACATTGTTGTATCATATAGCCAATAAAGTTGAAATCTGAGGGCCTGCAAATGCATGCTAACATTGTGGAATCATACAGCCAATAAAGTTGAAATCTGAGGGCCTGCAAATGCATGCTAACATTGTGGTATCATACGGCCAATAAAGTTGAAATCTGAGGGCCTGCAAATGCGTGCTAACATTGTGGTATCATACGGCCAATAAAGTTGAAATCTGAAGGCCTGCAAATGCATTCTAACATTGTGGTTTATATCATACAGCCAATAAAGTTTAAATCTGAGGGGCGTGCCTTTAGAGGAAGTGCTATCCAAGTCATGAACAATTTTAACGTACTGATAGTACATTTAACCTTGTCACTCTTACCGAATCTGGATCAAGTTTACTCATCATTAGTTGTATTTGCCCCACCTGGACACACCATACTGTACCTGGTTTATGTATGAGCTCATTCAAGTTCCCTAGGCCAATTAAACCATTGCAACTTTAATTTCCTTGTTTCAACTATAATT